>CM052332.1:19356743-19407186 GCA_028455615.1 Lasioglossum zephyrum | reverse complement strand
TGACATCCTGTATATTTTGCAAGCATGAAAACTTTTTATTGAACGCGGTGCCGATATTATCGGCGCGGCGCCTATCCTCCATCGCTGGCACGCAGATGCGGGAAAATTCGCGTCCATTAAGTCTAGAACATGACCAGTACGTTCCTCCCGTCCTTTCGGTTATAAATAATTATGAGATCTTTTGCAGAACGGTTCTAACGAGAAACGATAAACCATTGTTCACGTTATAACAACAACTTACCGTTGAAAATGTTACACGGTTCTGCAAAATTGAAGAAGCACTACATTTTATATTTATACTACATACAACAAGAGAACTATTGAGTTGGCAAGGAAATAATATCGGTATTTTAAGATGGAATAGAGCCTAATTTATTTATTCAAACAATAAACTTTAATGGACAAAGTATTCTCCCTTTTTTGCGATGATCTATTGCCAGATAGAATAAACAAGAAAATATTTTATTGATTAAAGTTCATCCATTGAATAAACAAATTCTGTTTTGTTTCACCGAAATTACTTTCTTGCTAATCTGTAATCACTAATCTATAAAGTTGATTTCCAACAAAAAGGAGTCCCGTGTGACTGTTCCACAATCTTTTATTCTAAAGTTATAACTAGACTGTGGATGTTCATGTAATTTTTAATTTTTGTAAGCAAATAAGAAAGTGGGATTCAATAAAATTTTATTTTCAGTGGTAGTAGCCTTTTTAGATCTGGAATAAATAAAAGAAATAGTACCAAATTCTATCGGTTTTTACATTCTAACATTTTTTGATAGTTTTCAGATGCCATGCAGACCAAGAATTTTTCAGCACAAATTGAGTGTTCCTCTAAGTATGATATTTCGATTCCACACGTGACATGTTACAATCTATTAATGTAATAATACGTCTTTCTAAAGCACGGTCAATAAAGTATCACTGGAAAAAATGACCTTTTTAGAATTGGTCAAATATAAATATTCTCGAAAGTAAAACTGTATCTGTGCTCGACACAGTGACGCAATATTTGCACTGTATCTCCGAAGTAATTTAGAGACAAGCCAGCTGAATAAAGTCAATACTTTGCTCGGACAAATGTTGCGATAAAAACACCGGTCGCGCTATACTTAACTGGGCAGTAATAATAATAATAATAATAATATAGTTTATTCCCATTGCGGGGTACACGCGGACCTCCGCTCCGCTTACAAAATCTCCACCTTTCTATCCGCCACGTTTCTCCTGTACGAGAGAGAGAGAGCACACCATTCATTCATACGTCACACATTCTCAACTCTCATCTCTTCCACTCTCTCCATCCACACCTCCCCTTCTCCTTCCTCCCCTAACACCTCTGTCACCATTTCCTGCCACCCTTTCTCTCTACCCCAATCTATACATTCCTCCCATATATGTTCCCATGACTCTGTCCCTCTCCCACATATCCTACAACTCCTTCTTTCCTCCTCCTCCCAATACCTACCCCCACTTAACCGGGCAATACTGAATTTATTATCATTCGACTGTTAACTTTTATATAGTATGCTGATTACGAATGTAGAAGCGCGATAAAATAAAAATCACAGTTAAATACAGTATTGTAAACTTAAATGTTGAAATATTAAAATTTCGACACAAAGGAACGAGCATGAACTAATATTCAAGTTCGCTTCTTATCAATAGACTTTATGCGGATCTATAAGCAGAAAAAAAAATGTTTGCGTTTATTGAAAAATTTCATTTTCTTTAAGTCGTTTCAATATGTCCATTGCATTAAATAGTGCTTATCCATTTGTTTCAGATGATACATATCATCTGATGTAATGAAATCTTTTGTATAACACGAATGTTTATACAGATATTTAAAATATAAAGAATTAATTATATTGATGAGATATTTAAAAGTATAGAGACTTCAATATATTGATGACCGAGTCGATAGATTTAGAAAACCAGAGAGTTTAATGTTTGAGGCAAGAACTCACGAACCGGGCGAAGAAATTTTTATCGACGAGGAACCTGAGGAACGGGAAACGTCATTGCCTGCACTACCAGAAGTGGAATCTGAAAAGGAGAAGTCATCAATGGGGACGATTCCGAAGTACCTTTCCAAATGGAGGATGTTGATATACCCATGTACCGTTCGAATATAAACAACGAACAATTCATTTTCGAGCAAACAATACGAGAGAAAACGACGGTACACTTTAAGAAATGAAAAACAGAAACACCACTCTATCGACGAAGAGAACAATTTTAGAAGAGATAACAGATAACAAACTGACAGATACATTAAAGGCTACATTTCAAAAATATTTCTGGATGACTTGTTGCTTATCGCAACCTATATACCATTAATTCGTGGATATACTGATTTATGTTTTGATAAGCGTGGCATCGACATCGATATTAACCATTTAATCTTCTAATTAGACTTCATGTGTTATGTATTCGTTGTACATTTATTTATTGCTTACAAGTTAATAAGTATCGTGTATAAATTAACAAAAGAATCTGTAAGAGTCAACTCGATCATTTTTTCATGTTAGTAATTAATTCTGATTAATCCATATTTCTTTTAATTAGTCCAGAAATAATAATATTCACGTGGATGGTCACTTCAAAACATATTTAAATATATAATTAATTACGTTAATGGAATATTGTTGGGATTGCATATTTTGCTGAGTATTGACGGAAATGTCTGGTAGAAGCACATCAAACGGTAACCCAACACCTCAACAATATACAATGTACAATTTTACTCAACAATATACATTGTAATAATTTATATAATTTACAAATTATATAAATTATATTATACATAAATTTTCACATATCGTGCAAAAAATGTTTATACATAAACAAGTTCTTAATTAGGTACTACTGCATCAATTTTAATTAAACACAATGCATATTACCATATTAACCAGTTTTATAATGAACGAATCGTTTTTAATTAATTTTGCAGGCGCATCATGAACTACGGTAAAGATCTAAAAGCCAAGATCTTGATCACGTCATTTGGCAATGTCCAAAATATGAAGATGAACGTGATACACTTCTATCAACTCTTTTTCGTCACAAGTACTGTTTTCCGACTTGTATAAGATACTTCCTCTGTGGCCCAGATATTAAAGGCCTGTTAATTATTTTCGATTTCATTAACCAATGTGCAATTAAAATTTAATTTCATTGAATTAATGTAGCGAATCTGAAGCTTTACAAACTAATCTTAAATTAAGTTAAGTTAAGAGGCGCATTAAGCCATTATGTAATAAGTAATACGTTAATAGACTCATGTACTGTATATGCTATACAGGATGTCCCAAAATTCGTGTAACTCCTGAAAATGAGAGGTTCCTTGGGTCATTTGAAGCGACATTTTCCTTTACAAAAATGGCGTCCGCGGCTTTGTTTAGGAGTTATTAACGAAAAACACGAACCAATCAGAACGCGGCTATAGCGAACTGAATTCGACTCGACGCACAGTGGTCCCGGAGCCCGCTTTTTGTGGCCAAAATTCAATTTTTCGACTTTCAAATTTCAAGAAAACTTTTTTCCCCTCATAATAAGAACACTTTAAAACCTCGAAATTCTAAATATTAGGTCTTTCGGATAGCTTTCCGAGCAGATATAGCGTTTGAAGTTCACAATTATGAAATTGGAGGAACAACTAAATAGTTGAATTATTCTTTACACACTGCTAAAATGAAAATTTGTACTATATTTTCGAATGTGTGAGCAGGTATATTTCAGTTATTTAATGGTAATATAAGCATGTTTCAATCAATATACGAAGGACATAAAGTTAAGTGCAATGTAAACTTTAGGTAGAGTTTTAAAAAAATGTTGAAAAATGTTAGCATTCAGACTTGATTTTTCTGAAAGTTCAGACCTTCAATATATACACATGGTAAATTTCAGCTGCACCTTCCTGCGCTTTATAATTCTACGTGTATTTTAACAAGCAGACGTTCGCGCGCGAAGTACGCACTCTAATGCTACGTTCTGAACGCGTCACACATTTTAAACTTACACACGTATAGTTTACAGTATATGATATATGTAGTTTATAGAATTATATAATTTATACAATTATTATTTCTCAGTGTATATACTGTCTGTTTCGTTGTAACAACGAGCCAGTATCCTTTCTTTAGCAGACACGGGGTTGGTCAGTTTTCCAAATCGATGGAAAATTAGGAACCGCCTTACAAGGTCCCACGCTTGCAAATAGCATGAAAAATTTGACAGGAATGGGGATCAAAGTTGACAAGGGCGGAAAAAACAACTCGCAGAGTAAGAAACGGTTTTTTCTCATCAATCGAAATATCAAAGTCAGCCAATACTTTTCAAGCTAATTTATACAAATATCATAGCGATCGAATGAAGAAAACATTCGTTAAGAAAAAATACATCTGATGATGTAGAAGATTTTGATGAAAATGACGCAGATACGTTACCAATATTTAGTCATTTAGATAACTTAGAGTTAGATTCGGAAGATTTCGATTAGTTATTTTTTAATTTGTTAGCATTTTATCTTTCATTATATTCATTACTATATTGTATATATTTTATCTTCTATTATATTTATTAGTATATTATATATATATATATATATATATATATATATATATATATATATATATGTAGTCCGACTATTTTGTTGTGACCTCGGCATGCGATACAACGAGTCAACGTGTTACATTCAAAAAAGTAAAAAAGAAAGGATTGCCAACAATTTTCCGAGGAGAATATTCCGCGTTGCGATTACAGCAGCCCGCAAAACACAGCAGAAGCAATTCCTTGGCGTCGAATTAAAGCTTTAATTAAGTAGAATAATCGTCGACGACAGACGACGCCTTGGTTGCGCTGCTCATTGGAGAAAGGGGAGAGGCGGAAAAGAAACGCGACGCGAGGCGGCGCGGCGGCAGGTTCATTATAAAGGGGATGCGACAATACTGAAACTCGGCGAGCAGCTTGTGCATTGGCATCCGCGTGCAAAGAGGAAAGCTAACGAGCCGTGCCAGCAGTGGCGCACGTTCCGGCCATTGTTGTCAGGTAAATCGACGTCCGAATCAATTCTAATATTTCTCGTGAATCGATTGTTATCGGCTGGGGGGACGTAACGGTTACCGGTGCCGTCGCTCCCCGGTTCATAATAATAGATCTCCATGATAATGAACCGGAAAAGCGCTTTGCGACACGGTTGCCACGTTAATTCGCCGACCGTTGAGAGAAACAGCTTATAATGTTGATGTATTAGAGGCGGCATATCACCGGGAGCTGTTCTGCATCCTGGTGTACGTCATACGTCTAATTTATGACAGCCTCGTAGACCCGTTTGCGAGCTGCTGCCGGCTTAAAGCTTGATTTGACACCCCGGAGAATGAGCAAGATTAAGCAAAGAAGATATGTCCTCTTCCAGAGCTTAACTTGATGACTCCAACACCATCCAGCGATACTGTTTCTCGTTCATGACACGTCGATACCACCCAGTCAACATTATTCTTCCCTATCTTTTTTTTATTAGAAAATCTTATATGAGATTTATTTCAACATAATTACAAAAAAAAAGGAAATACAACCACATATAAAACAGAATATAATAATTACAAAATAGAACGTGGTTATTAGAGATACACAGATATTTTAATACACACATATGATTAGTTGGAACAGTATAGATAACACTTATACGTTAAGACCACAGCTCTTTAAAAAATGATAACATGTAGTGACAAGCTTTGATATTTGGTTTAGCTATTAATATTGAGACATCCATTGGAAGCTGGAAATTTATTTTATTGAGTTTATTAATTAATTTGAGCCTTTCCTCGTTTGAACCTTCACTACTTCATATTTTTCGTTCCTCGAACACTAAACCTACCACGGCCAACAATAATATAGTATTGAATCAGGATGTTTGTGAAATGATTACTAGACTGCGGATTTCATGGGTTTATGACAAAAATAAATAAGTACAAATTAAAGCAATGGACATATTAAAACGATTTTTAAAAAAAGACATTTTTATTTCCCTCCTGAGTCTTGCAATCTATGCAAAGATTTATTTTGCATACAGATTCGCAGTCGAATGATTACGTAATAAAATAATGATTACAATTTAGTTTTCGATCTGCATAATATCATTGAATAATATTATTGATACAAGGATTGTTACACGTAATATTATTGGAAGTCTCTGCATTGCGTAAATCCATTCATCGTATCGTTCCCATCTTTTTCCAATTTCTCATTTATAACTAGTTCTCAATTACTCTTACGAAAATAGAATCATGTAAAACGTTATTTTCAGTGGTAGCAGTGTTGTAGATCTGAAATAAATAAAGATCGTACTAAATTCTGTGGAATTTTATTTTCTAGCACTTTTTTGAAGCCATAGATCCACGAAGATCCGCAGTCTATTTGTAACATTTCTTTTCCGATTTACTTAATTTTATGTGATTTGTTTTATCCTCTGCTTTGTAAGTTTCTGTTTATTTCACAGCTATTAGAATTGTACAGCCACTCTGATGGGAAATGTTTCAATAAATTTCTTTATTCCATCATGTACAGGGTTGTCATTTTTATAAGGTACAACATTTTTATCGATTTTAGTGCTTGGTAGGTTTAGCGTTGACCTGAATGATCACAACTTGAAATAGACCAACGACTAATGCCTCACTGGAAACACCAGTTCTTGTACGATCACCGAAGTAAAGCAGTGTTGGGCGCGACAGTACTTGGATGGGTGACCGCTTGTGTATACAGTACACGCCAAGGGGTGACTGCCTGGGTACGGGCCGAGTGTTGTTGGCAATAGGTGGTTCGGAGCACACCGTAATAAACGGGTTCCATGGAAATCACCGACACAAATTTCCCCGATAACACTTCACCGACTTCAGATTTGGCCGACAACGCCTTCAACCGACATCGATTTTGACCGACAACGTTTTTAGATTCGTTGTCGGTCAAAATCGTTGTTGGCCAAAGTAGTTGTCGGTAATATGTTGCCGGTGAAAACCGTGTCGAGGAAATTTGTGTCGGTGATTTCCATGGACCCTAATAAACAGTAAATCCCGCTGAAAATTAGGCTGAAATAGGCTGCAATTAAACGATAGGAAGAGTGAAAAGACGGAAGAGATTAGTAAATGGATTTAAAACCCTGAGTGGACCAAATAATCAAATACAATACATCTTGAAATAGCTGTTACTTTTATCTCGATCGACAACTCCGTAAAATTTACAGTGTTTTAATTTTTACAGACGCAATTATATATAAAAAGTTTTTCTTGATAATGATCTTAAGCTAGACCGAAACGGTGAAAAAGTTATAGTTATTTGCAAAATTGCTTAGTTATTAACATAGGATCGAATCTTTGCGCCCAAAACATTAATTCAAGTTATCTTGAAATAAACTTTGAAAATTTGTATTTTGCAGGAAGAAAAAAGGTGAAGGTCGATCGAAGTGAAGCTCTATCGAATAGGTATCTAACGAGAGAGAGAGAGAGAGAGAGAGAGAGAGAGACGGGTGGGAGAGAGGGTGGAGAGAGTGAGGCAAAGTAAATTCGAAAAACTGATTTGAAATTCAACCATCGGCCCCGGACGAGTTTCTCAACGGATACACAATAGAGGCAATCCGACTATGGAGTTTGAAGACGTATAGATCGCAGAAGGCTGGACGTGGAAGTTGGTAAAGACTTCCGCGTAAGCTCGAAAGCGCGGCGCAACGAATCGCGACGAATACGAGGAAGTGACGAATGAAAGCGCTTGCCTTAAGTGACCTACATACATACCTTCGGCGTCGTGGAGGAAGGATAGGACGAGAAGGGAAACGGGGTTGCGGTGTGCGTTTCCAATTTCCAATTTCGAAACTTTAAACCGTTCCGCGGTGACATCTAAAATTCCCCCCCGACTTTCCCGGCGAATTTTCTACTGTGTGTAAATTCGTCCGGGACGCCTCCGATTTGCTGTTACTTTCACGGTGGAATTCGTCAAGAATTTCAATGCGCGGCAATCGATGCTAGCAGACGGGAATTCGGAGCTCTGCAACCTATGTATATAGATGCGGAAATAATATTGTGTACCGGGTAACAAGATGGGAGATATCCATTACGAGAGCAATTCTTGTTGGATTATTAGCAATGATAATGCAACTGCCAGAGAGCAAAAGAAAATTCGTTTTCCATGAGAAACACTGTAATTTCTCTAGCGTATAATAATAACTATGCAGTCTGGGGTTTTTCCTTAAAGGGGTAAAAGCAAGGGGCTAACGGGATTCAACTGTTTGTCCTTATACGATCATGTTACGAGCTGTTTGAGGGCTAATTCTAAAGGGGAAGATTGAACCATACATATATGACAGACAAAACCTGTAGATCTGAACAGGCTGCGTCTTTTTATGAAGAAAACCAATAAAAGCGGACAAAAGTTAATAAAACTGGACAATGTAGAAATTATTTCAATCGATCTTTATGCAAAATAAACATTTTCCATCTGAACTGCAACAAACTACAGCGAAATACAAATTTCTTCCCTACTATTTTCAGTACTCTTCAAACTACTGAAACAGCTAGGCCATTAGCGACCACATGGTTTACAATCGAATGTATCTTACGTGTTACTTGTGAAGAGGGTTACGGTTAATGATTACATTGGCAAAGCGTTAGTGATAAAACATCAAACGGCAATATCTCGAAAGTGAAAGTATGTGACACGGAGCGTTCTTCCTGTTAACCATATAACTCGTCTGTGGTACACTATCCATCATAGAGTAAGAAAATGACAATCGAGTTGAAAGTGTTTGGGTTTCGAACGGAAAAATCGGGGGTTTTGTATATAGCAAACCCTATCTTTCGAGCAGACTTAGCCAGGCGAGGAGAGTTGTACGAGATCGTGTAATCAGTTCAGTCGCAATTAGACAAACACTGGGTCAGGTAAGGAGAATGGTTTGAAACGCGGGAAACGAGATTTCCGGTGGAAGTCGTGGGCCAGAAGTCAAATCCATCTTGTGTTCCTAAACACGCGTACACGTTCTGCCAGCATCGGATGGAATGGAACTCGAACTCTCCATTCCGACGGAACGAGATTGACTGTAAAAGTCGGCATTGTTGGGCGAAAGGAGAAGTACACAGATGCCTGACCCGGAAAAGGGTCGCACAGAGTGGCTGTACACATACATACACATATATACACATAAATATATATATACTGTGTATACATATATATTTTTGTGTATATATATATATATATATATATATATATATATATATTTATGTGTATATATACATATATATACTGTGTATATATGTATACATATATGCGCAAAAGTACAATCGCCCCAAGAGACCTTATCGAGCGAAACAAGTCGAGTTGGCAAAATTGCTTTCGTGGCGCGGACGATTAACTCCCGAATGATCATCGTCGAATCAGCGAACTATGGTTCATTAACGCTTAGCCGCCGCCACCGAGCCCGAACGAAACGAACTTCGTCCGTTAATCGTGTTTCACGAATTGCCCGTAAGAAAGCCGACGAATTTCTTGATCCTTGATATCCGCGTTTTACCACCCCCACCCGGGCTGCTCTTTTCTAGCAGCCGGTTCTTGATTAGGGATTAGCTGATCACTGTGATCCTTTTACACGGTCGTAAAACGCGTGGCCATGTGAACGCCGCTTTTCGAACTCATTTGCCAAACCCTTAAAAAGATGCTTCACAGGCAATTCTTTTTACAAACGTTAATTCGATTCGTAAAAATGTTCAACTCCTTTGTCTTTTTTGTTTTTCTATCTGTAGCAGAAGTCTGGTAAAATCGAATTTTTCAATGTTGCCCTCGACAGAAACGCAATAATTGTATTTTCATCGGGAGAGACTGAAATACAGTCAGATACAACAAATCAAATAACGATAATTACGGAAAATTAACCAACCATATATATACTCGTCGAGCGGTCTCTGTTGTAGGCGTAGACGTAATTATATTACTGATGATGGAGGCAACCCTAAATTCATTCGATAAAATACTCGAACAGCTCGTTACACGTGGTATATTTAAAACTCGATATAGGCAACTTAATCAAAAATTAGATTGTCTCGCATCGAACTCCGAACCGAGAACATTGAATTCGACAGTACGACGAACGCACACCGTATCCGCACAGTATTAAGCTTGTGTTTATGCCAATTACTGGCTATTTCGATTTATGTTTGTGCTTATAATTATCGGCAATGTTGCGGTATTAATAATTTTCGATAATAATCCAATGCAATTCGACTATTATGAAATAGGAAGTTTGACGCAATGTCTCGTTGATTATTTGAACGAAACCGACTCTGACATGAGTCAATTACAGATACAAACGGAATGCGGCAGATAGATGCTATTAATTATATTCGATACCGATGAATAGAAGCCATATAGAAACTTGTTCCTTCGTCTATCGATTTTAGTCAATTGAAACTACATCGATTTCCTTCAATTGAATCTCTGTTTTAAACTGCATCCATTCACAAATTCTTTTTCAACTCAAAAAGTAGATTTTTGACAGAGCGCACTTTCTTTGAAACGGCGAATCAAAGATTGAAAATAGTACACGAAAATATGAATTGGGAACACGTAAGAAAATTTGCCCTCAATTCGTTTGATTTCGTGAAAAAGGGGAATTTAATTTGACACAGGCATGCGTTATGAAACAGAAAATTTTGTTTTCGGTAAACCCATTGTTAAAGTAATTAATTAGCAATAACTTTAAATATTTCCCCATTGAAGGATTTATCAGTCGTTCGAACATACTGAAGATTGATATTTTTATGAGTTGAATTTATTTTAAAAGGATACCAAATTTTGATTTGATGCTCTTTTCTTATGAAGATAAAGAGGAAAATTCGAAACTCGTTTTTCTTCTTTGTATGTTCCTCGTGTTTTTTCCACAAACATTTGGCAAGTTTCAATAAATGTTACAATATGTCGTGTGCTCCGCACGTCGCTCTGTTACTTGTGAATGAAACAAACAATTTCATGGCCGAACGAACAGGAATTTGATTATTTTATTTCCGATAGAAGAACTTGCAAATTAAATAGCTTATCTTTCCGTTGCTTTGACTCTTTATCGTGAATATGGGGCAACGTTGGATGACTTACTACGAAAAATACCCTAATTGTTGGCTGCTTGGAGTCATACTTAAATTAGAAATTTTATTTTCTCATGTATTATAGTTAGTACATCATATTTTACACGAATATCATATTTATAAAGAATACCATATTAAATCTAAAGAAAAATACATGTTTCTTTAAACATTATAATTAATATAAAAACAGTAGAATTATGTTAACGTGAGTGGCCCTCTCAATATTTAATTAAACCTCGACATTTCATTTCGGAAAAACATTTTGCAGCAACTTTCATGTTTCCATCTGCACGGGAAAAATATTTGCAAGACAAATTCGGATTATCGGATTTTACTGTATCTTCTTCGTTTAATCGTACGTGAAACTCGAAAAAATATGTACATTAAGCGTATTACGGGAATATGCTGGAGAATTTTTTCGGATTTTCTCGTTTAAAATTCTAGTTGGGTAAACGCTGAATTACATTTTCATGCGAGTAACGTTGGGGAGATCGTTTTTTAATATTTTTCACCTGCGAACACCTTGCCGAAAGATCAAGAGGAAAACCGTTGGACAACAGCTATAGCAAGATCTCATTTCTGTGACAATCAAACTTTATAACTGGCAAACTTTAATGAGAAATTCGCATTTTTTTCGCTTTTCTAGCAAATTTAAAGCAGAATATTCTGTCGACAAAATTTGTAAAAACACTTTGTCACACTAAAACATCTGGATGGCTTAAACATATAAACATTCTGGAAATGTTTGCACGCGATTAAACGTGGAAAGCTGGAAGTTTTGAAGCGTGTAAATATTTTGAAAAATTTTGCATGCGATGAAATAATTTTAAATTTCACCGTTGCGTATAAGTATCATTGAATTTTTAACCCTTAGAAATTGCTGTACTATTATTTAAAATATTATTTATATTATTCGATATGTCCGTATCTATAACCAATTACTAAGCATTTAAGTATTGTACGAGTTGTTATATCAATTGCATATCTACCAAATTTAAAGAATCATAGAGAATGGAAGTATTCTAGATCGGAGAAAACGTTTGATTTTAGAATTAATTATTATTTATTATAGACGTACAGAAGCCCTTTCTACATAAGTATTTACAAAGAAAAGAAAAAGAATAGAAAGATACAAGACTACTTATCTAATAAGAAAAAAGGGACATGCGCACAAAGACAAAGAAAAAAAAACAAAATGATACTGCTACAATCGGTAGGTATTATCATATAATCCTGCGTAGTTGCATTTTAAAATTTTATAAATATTTTTATTAATTAATCCATAAGTAGATTTGGCTTTAAGTGTTTGAAAAGCCGCTCTTGTTCTCAGTTCACGTTCCGGTACATAAAAATTGATTTGCGCAAGTAGAGAAGAACAATCAATATGATTATTAATTAAATTAAAAATAAAGCTCTGGTCGGATATTATTCATCGAGCAGATAATGGTTCTAGGTTCATTATGGTTACTATTGCGGAGTAATAATGAGTAAAGAATCACATTGGATTATTCAGCTAGTATGAACGAAACCTGAGAAAATGCTGCACTCTCGAGCAGCATGATTTCGTACTTAGAGCTTTTCTGAGACCATATAATGATTTTTAGTTAAAATAACTCCGAGTGCAAAGAGTTAATAAGATTGGCAATATAAAGGGTAAAATTTATTATAAGGATTCTTTCGTTTCTTAAATAGCTTTGACCTAATACTGTTGGTTAGTGATCCATGAAAAATGGAGGGCAGTACCACTGCCACAGGTGGCCAGGTTGAGTAAATTGCATCGTCGTCCTATAATTGGTTCATCCTAGGAGTACAGGCTGATCTGAAGATTCACTTAACCCTTTCAGACGTAGAGATACTTCCCCCGAAGCATTTCTTGGCTAAATGCATCGTCTGAGACCATCAGTGGAATTTGACCTTGAGCGAAGCTAGGGTTAAACGAAACATTGTAAATAATTCGAAATCTATTTAGTCGATATTTACTTTTTTATTCACGACAAAACTATTGCAACGTTATTTATGATCTCAAGATAAATAATATTGTATATCCTTGAATTCGTCTTCAGATCAGCCACAACATTATGAAATAAAAAATACATTTTAACATCTAGAAAATCAAAGTGCTCTTAATTAATTATTGCGAAAAGGCTTTTCGACGCCCTAAAATAACGTTTAAATAGTGATCTGAATATTTCTTGTGCGAGGAACGTACCTTTTATACTCTATTTATTTGCTTTCACGAATCAAAACACGTTTACAGTCGAAAGCGCAACGATCGAAAAGAAAAGTGTTCGTGTCCGAGCTCATTTGCCCGGGTAAGTCACGGTACGTGATATCTTAAAAACATTTTGTACCTCTGAAATTTGATCGTAGACGGTCAACGTTTCGTGCGCACCAGCCCAATAATTTCATCTCATGGGTCAGCAGATTCGACAGTATCAAAGAGCATTGTACTTCACGAATATGCGCGTGTACACGTGTGTGCGAGGCTATGTCTGTGTACGTGTGGCTGGAGTGTCGAGCAGTAAAGTGCGCCGAGAAAACAAGAAGGTATCCTTTATGGTTCAAAAAATCTGCTGCTTCTGGCACTTCTTTCCGGCTGAAGAGAAGATGCGGGGATGGAAAGTCGATTGTATACATTCAACTTTCGAGTACTAGCACTGAGCTCCCGGTGAAATTTCTGTTACCCCGACGCACAGGATTTGTTCGTAATTTCGGCGGTGGCCACTTGACACACATTCAATTCCAACGATCTGTTACTAATTAAAATATTCGAGTGTTTTGCGCATGCATTCTGATGAATCATACGGTAACGATCGCAATTATTCAAAACCGCACGGATTTCATAGTTTATTCGATTGTTCAAGATTATGCGTGCACAAATGCGCCGCGTTATCGTTAGTTTAAATACCACCTCATTAAAATAATTAACTGCGGTTCTAATTGCTGCGATTGGACTATCACCAACACCCAAATACGCTTGTATTCTATCAAAATCATGTGGGACCAGTCGGGAAATCAGAAACAGTAAAGAAAAATAATTCTTTTTAAAATCCCACGTTTTTAAAAACGGACTAAAAGGTATAAAATAATGTTTCCTAGTTCCATACGGATTTCTAACCCCGTTAGTCCCAAAGATAGTCCCAAAAATTTGTAATTAGGCATTTTGAATAGCTGTGGAAATACTTGTAAGATTTAAAACGAATTTGATGCATGAATAGTTCACGTAAATCACTAAAAATTGTATTGCTCCGCAAATTATATGAACTGTTGTGTGAGTTTTATCTCTACACTCCTTACCACTACCTTGCGCCCTACGTTTTTCGTTTCAAAAACGAGGTATTTTTAAAAAATTTATTTTTATTTACATAATTATTTTCTACTTTTTAGTCAAAATTATATCGGGCCTGCAACTAAATTGGCAATTCCTGTTTTGTATCATTAAGACCTCATTCAGTGACCATTCCTTTTGATCTGTATATCATTGGAAAGCTCTGAACTTTGAGACATTAATGTGATAGAAAATACTCGTGCTTAAAAAATATATTATAGGGTGGATGTGTGTATTGTACGTGGAAGTCTTAAATATGATTGGATCGCGATGCGGAACGATCGGAACGGCGCGACAAGAAACACGTCTGTCACCAACGAATGGTTATCCGTGTGTTCTTACGGCTTTTCCAAATAAATACAGCTTTCCCTTACAAAAAATAAATGACTTTATCTGAGAAAATGTGGATGTCACGAACTTAGTTGCCAACCCAATATAACAACGTGAAAAATTCGAACATTTTCACAGACGAAGATAGACGCTTCTCAGCTGTTCTTTTCAGGTGATTATTCTCGAAACCGTTCGCAAAAGCAATTTCGGTGCATTGATTTTTCTCGCAGAAAGAACTTCGTTTTAGCGGCTAACCCCTTTGACCTAAATTTATTTAATCGACCTCGAGCAACTCGAAATTCCAATCGATTTTAGTCTCCATTTTTCGCCATCTCGTTCCCCTTGTGTCAGCTATAGTTCGCTGACGCTTATTGCGTCGTGCAGCTCGATATTACAGCTAAATTCTCCGAAATCAATTTCTTCCAGCTTTACATTAATGTAATTATTTTTATTTCTGGCTTTATACAAGGAACTAAATTCTCTCCCGAAACCACCTTCGTTTACCTTTTTGCGTACAGCAATTTGATTCCTTGCCTTGCCAGGAAACAATTACTCCTCCTGTGTCAGTCGAGTGCGCTTTTTCATCAGGGCGACCAATCGTTCCTCGAGACTAATGGTTTGCATTAATCCCTGACCTGTACACTGTAAGTCGAATCGTAGATATTTCTCGGAGAAGTCGAATAGTTCTAAAGAATGTTCCATTCCAGAATGTTCATTTCTTTCTGAGTTCCCAATTTCTGTAGTTACGTGCTTATCGTTGCGACGATAATAATGTGTTAAATAATTGTAAGTGAATCATTGAATAAAACATCGGGAATTATTTTGCAGTTTCGCTTATGCTCATGTCCTTTTCACGAGACTTCCTCGAAGTTTCACTCTCTCCCTCTGCGAAAGCTCAACGGCAACGTACGGAGTTGATGCTGTTGATGAAATGAGCGTCACGAAAGTTGCATCGCTCACTCCTGGGTATTTCGGAGTTTTGTACTTTGGGTTGCGTTGCCTTCACTTTTGCATGAAGTATATACCTGCGTTCCAACAGATGAATGGACCTAAAGCGTCGAGGGAAGTCACAATAAAATAAAATATAAGGTGCGAGGCAGTGGAGTGAGTAGGCACTAGACGACGTTTACGTAGACGACCCCGGACAATATTTAAGGTTTTACTGTACTTTTTCTTGTTTCTGTAGGCAAATAAAGTAGACCGGACCATTCACATATAACAATAGAAAATAAAGAATATATTTAATACTGATTCTACTGCCAACGACCGTGGTCCCGTTAAAAGCACCGGTTCTCATTCGATTACCGAAGTTAAACAACGTGGAGCGTGGAACGGACTTGGATGGGTGACCGCCTGGTAAATACCCGGGAAGTGACTCCCAGGTACTTTTCACGTGTTGTTGGCAAAGGTGGTTCGGAACCCACCTTAAAAACAGTAGGTCCCGCTGGAATTGGTTGCAATTAGGCGATAGGTGAAATTGGAAAGAGAAGGAGAGTGGTGTATGGACTTGAAACCCTTAGGGGACCAAGTATCTATTTCCTAGATTTCCTAGATTTCCTAATACTGATTTTACTACATTAGAACACGCGTGCGGTACATACCGCGGTCAAGACTCTTCTGTTTGCACGGCATATGTACGTCTCCCGCCAGGCATCTCATCATCGAGGTGTGAACATCTTTGACTAGTTCATGGTTGCCAGATGTTAGCCAACAGTTTCACACTACATAATTGTTTCTACTTGTCCGTTGCGTATTGTGGGAGAAGTCGATCGTCTTTTGGTCGGTGCGTTTTCCGTTATTGTGTGTGTTGACACTCTCGAACCGAGCAGTGTGGCGTCAAAACCGTGACTTCGGAACTTGTATGCGGAGGGTTAATCAAGCATTATCGCCGATGCATAGACGAACGAGTTTCGGCTACGTGTATGTAACCGAAGTAGACGTTGTCCACTTCATTAAGGCGAGGTCGACGCGAGACACCAGCAATTTGGACTGGAAACAACAGCATCGACGACGGCTAACTCAATTTTCGGAGTAAAATTTGGTAGTTGTATCAGAAGCTACCCTGGAGCGACCAGTTCGAGGTCCAGTGTCGCTCGGTGGCTTCCTTGCTCTACAAGCGGACGCGATGGCTCTGGAGTCAGTGTAGCAGGATAACCTTTCTGCAGAAAAAGGTGAAGGAATTACGATCTCGACCCCGGATTCTCGTAGCTCCGGCACGATCGTGATTTAATTACGGGCGCTCATGGTGGACGTTGAAAAGCTTCCTTCTTCTTTTCCTGCTCGACCTGGGCAATCCACGGAAGGCGCTAAAAGATCCTAATCTCCGAAAAACCATTCTGCTTGCACGCGGACGACCCACGAAGGGGCGTGCTGCCTCCCATACAGCCACCATCGTATCGCAAAAGACGATAACAATAAAGGACGAACGGCGGATAAACCTGTGTTGCTCCTAAGAAGTTCCTTCTTTCGTATTTCTACTTTTTTTTGCTCCTTTCTTTCCACTTCTTCCTTTTACAGAACGCGAAGCGAAACCAGTATACAAGGTTTCTTCGTTTACGTTAATTAACGCCGGACCGGGCAAGGGACGTTAGGAGGAACCCACGAAAAGTTTCGTTGAAGCTTGTTCTTAACTCACCGACTAGCTACTGGAACTTCCTGTATCTCGTTTTTAGTTTTACGGAACGATTAAGATTCTCGCTGGCGCGGAAGTTTCCTTCTTTTATCCGAGTACGATTCTTAGGACCCGTATAATCGAGAAATTTTTTGTGTCGCGGATTCCAGAGGTACGCCACGGTGTCTTTTCTGGTAGGCTGCCGAACATTTTTCTATATCCGTGTCTTTGTCTTATGAAATTGATAGGTTAATTAAAAGTAGTGCAACATAGATATAGACATCCAAGTATGTTGATTGTGTTTACGGAATGTCTAATTTTGTAGATTTTCTTCGTCAAGCTTCCGTCCATCACCCGAAAATTATTCTACGCCCATGTCCTTGCCTTGTAAGCAGCGAGATGAATTAATTAAAAATATTCCAACATAGAAATAGACAGCCAAGTATGTTGATTGTGTTTACGAAATGTCAAATTTTGTAATTTTTCTTCGTCAAGCTTCCGTCGATCACCCGAAAATTATTCTACGTCCATGTCCTTGCCTTGTAAGCAGCGAGATGAATTAATTAAAAATATTCCAACATAGAAATAGACATCCAAGTATGTTGATTGTGTTTACGGAATGTCTAATTTTGTAGTTTTTCTTCGTCAAGCTTCCGTCAATCACCCGAAAATTATTCTACGCCCACGGCCTTGCCTTGTAAGCAGCGAGATGAATTAATTAAAAATATTCCAACATAGAAATAGACAGCCAAGTATGTTGATTGTGTTTACGAAATGTCAAATTTTGTAATTTTTCTTCGTCAAGCTTCCGTCGATCACCCGAAAATTATTCTACGTCCATGTCCTTGCCTTGTAAGCAGCGAGATGAATTAATTAAAAATATTCCAACATAGAAATAGACATCCAAGTATGTAGATCGTGTCTACGGAATGTCTAATTGTTCTTTGTCAAGCATCTGTCGATCACCCGAAAATTTGATTTGATTTTAATACACCGATCAAGGAATTCCAAGGATGTGAAATCGACATGCCACAGTTCGGACTTCCTTTACGAGCTACCGTAACTTTTTATCGGAACACTGCGCTGCTGGAGCGAGGCATGATCGAGCGGATATTATCGGCTCGTTTTACTTTATCGCTCTTAAGGATCCTCGGCGTCGGCGGTGCTGCTTCTACAATGATTTCCTGGTCGTTCAACCTTGAATGCCGAGATTGCACACGACAGCGAGCAGAAATAATTGCTTCCAGTTATCACCGCGCCTCGCGCACGTACATGTTTTCTCGTTTCTGTAAGTTACGTTCCAAAATGCCCGACGAACAACTGTTTTTCGAAAAATCAAATTTTACATACCCGTTGCAAAATTAAAAACTTTATTCAACTCGATACAAAGTTGAAACATTTAATTGTAAGTCCGAGGCCGTTTCCTTTGGAATTCGAAGTTTCATCCAAATATTTTTATAATAATAACACATTACCTACCGGTGATTATTCCATAATTGTTGAAAGTCTATGGTTCATGACTGAAGATTTTTTAAAAAAATCCTTCAATAGCAACAGCAATTTTAATTACAAACCAAAAACTCACCCTTGATAACAAAATCCAATCAATTTCTTCGGGTTTATTGTGTGAAAGAAGAAAATTCTATTAATAGGCTACCGATAAATATAGTGTTAAAATGAAACTTGGCAATTCAGACCTTATTCTAATTTGTAGCTTTGTGAATATATAGTCTTGACCCAATCCTAACCCTCGGGTCCTTGCTGTTTCTTAAATCGTGTTTTTATCACCTGATTAACCGCGCCGAACAAAGAAAAGGACAGCGCGCTTAAACATGGACAGTGGTTAGTGCTCCGAGAGTCGATGACGAAGGATCGACTGAAAATAGCCAATTATACGTCATCGTAGAATTGAACCACTAAATACAATTAAAATTAAATCATGTTTAGTGTCGTTTTAATAAGAAAAATGCCACAAATAAGCTGTTGAAAGTGCCATAAAAGATTAATGAAAAATAAAGTAGTTTTGTAATTGGATTAGTAGAGAGTTTCTGTCTCAGGTGGCTGGCTAGGTACATTGTTTTCGACGTCACAGGACAGAATCTTCCTCAGGATGCGTATGCTCATGCAAACGGCTGCCCGGAATGTGTTATAAGGCCCTTAATCGGGGGAAATTTATTTCTTCCGTCTCGGCGCGAAATAACGCACGCAAAGTGTCGTAGATATCGTCTATATATATACATATATATAACACAGCGCTGCGGCATCGTTATGCACCGCGACGTCTTTAGTATAAGCAAAATACTGTACGACGTTAACAAACGAGTCACCGTCAAATTTAATATGGTCGCGAACGATGCGGAATCGGGAATATCAAAGTATAATCACGCTGGCAAGCGAAGTAACAAATTGTTTTCACGCTATCGTTAAAATCTTTTTAACTGAAATATTGGACACATAATAAAAAATATTGTAAAGGAATCTTGTGGAACAGGTGACATGCACTTTTCAATTTTTATAGACAAGCTTTTTAAGAAAGTGGTACCAAACAAGATTCTATTTTCATTGGTAATAATATTTGTAGGTCCAAAATAAATAAAAGTACCCCAGCATTGTTTGGAAATTTTTAGAAACCACAAATGCATAAAGTACGTGGAAATAATTAGTTGCGTTCAATAAGAATCAGATCTTCATCGTTAGTCCTGCAGACTTATGCTCAGATTTTATGGAATTATAATAAAAATGGACTGGCGCCGTTTCTAACAGGAGAAAAAATATGATTCACAAAGAAAAATCCATTACTTTTAACACGGTCGAATTATCCGAGAAAGAATCAAATGTGTATCTGGCTCCCATCTATTGCAAATTTTTATTTCGATCCGCAGTGCAGATATCAACATTAATTTCGTTCACGGCTCTACCAATTAAAGCTGTGAAACATGAAACTCTATTGAATATCCTTAGTCTTCTGATTGTCCATTCGCCAAGTTCGTCCATAAAATGGTAAATTCGGATGAAATCGACAATTCTTGTAGCCTCTACACACACTACACACGATTTCCTACATTCCAAAGCGTTGCTACAAAAGTCGACCCTCCCTAGTACTCCTCCCAGTCGCCGATATCCGCGCGATACATCTTGTTAACGTTCTATTCACATCACCGCGCGAGCGCTCATCCCTCGTACATCCCACCGGAACACCGATAAAGGATTTTTTTCACCGCGCAACATCCTCGACGATTGTGTTCAAGGAGCATGACGATGTGGACATCGGTCGCGCGTATACAGGGTGTTCAGGTATATGTATCAAATAGTTTTAACGGTGATTTTAAAGTTCCAAGCCAGCCAGTCTAACATTAACATACGAAAATAACGATTTTGCCGTGAGACTGTAAATTAGGGCTGAGTTCGATAATTATATAGAAAAGGTCTGCGTACTCCGATTTTAATGAAATTTTATTACATTATAGATTTCGACATTTTGAACAACTTTTTCCTATTCCAATATAGCGGGGTCGCTTTTAGTTTTCGAGATATTCGCAAAAGACTATCCCTAGTACTGTATTGAATTTTTCGTATTCCTGCATGTTGCGCGGCAACGTAAACCTGTTCCGGGGCCGCATCTGTTTATTTTTGCTTTGTAACAACGTTGTGGAGATGAGAAGCGACAATACCACCCACACCCACCCAGTGCTTAACACGCACCCAGTGTTTCTAAAAAGAGTGTTTCTCACATTGTACAATATAAAATCAACTGAGACCAATATAGCATACATGTATTATCCAACACACGATACCACATACACCTACCCACCTAATCTAAAAACACTGGGTGCGTTTGAAACACTGGGTGGGTGTGTGTGGTGTCAGGCCGGCCCTTTCCGCCCCCTGTTTTCTCTCTCATCTCTACAGCGTCAAAATGTAAACAAACGCCGCACCGGGACAGGCTTACGTTGCCGCGGAGCGTGCAGGTATACGAAAAATTCAATACAGTATTTGCGACATTTTTTTTGCAAATATCTCAAAAACTAAATGCTACCCCCCAATATTGGAAAAGGAAAAAGTTGTTCAGAATGTGTTGCTGCATAACATATTAAAATTTCATCAAAATCGGAGTACGCAGACCTTAATTACCCTTAATTACCCGACTCGAGGGTTCGGTACTCCAGGACTAGATGTATTGTATAGTACATTAAATGTATTATGGAAATATAGATTTCATAATGAAGTATGGTATCCTTGTATTGTTCTTTCTCGATCAATATCTCGTCATCATTGATACAAGAACATTAATAAATTTAAAGGATCAAATAACATTGAACAAAATTAGATGTGTTAAATGAATAAATGAATAATAAATTTATTTTCTGAATAATAAATTTAAAATTCTACACGAAGTAATTCAATATAATTGTATAGTACATTAAATATAAATGCAAATATATAAATTTGCATAACATTTAAAATGTAAAATCCCTATATTGTTTCAAATTTAAAAGATCAAATAATATTGAATAGGAATTAAACGAGTTAAACCAATAAATCATTCTCGATATTAAATTTTAAAAAATTTGCACGAAGTATTTCAATCTACTGTATAGTACATTCAATACATTATGCAGTACTAGATTTGCATAATAAAACAACAGTAGGACAGGTTGAAATTGAGCTGTCTATGGAAGTACATTTGAAATAAATCACTTGAATTCATAGGGAGAAAACTGGAGAAAAACGAACGCTAAGGGCTAAAATATTTGACAGACGTACACCCTATATGTCGTCGAAGTGTCGAGGAAGGGAGGACGCGTCGAATCTGCGATTTCGATCGTGAGTAGGCTTAATGGACGCGCGTGACTAACCGTTTCCTAATGCGGCTCGTTGTCAAAGTGCTTGACACCGCGGGACAAAGGTGGAATGCCCCGAGGGCTCGCATTAAATCGCCACACGCTCTCGCAGATTCGCATTACGCGCAGAGGATTACCTGCCGGCAAGAGAGTCCTCGCGAAATATGCCTCCGTCTTGTTATGCTACTTTTCCTATTTTTTTTTCATTTTCGGAGAGCCAACCATCGACAGCAATAACCAACTCGCCAACTGATACAGGAACTGTCGGCGAGGTCGTGAAAATGGTAGAACTGCACGATCTAAGAAACAACACAGACCAGAGAGTTTTTCTTGGTTCAAGACTTTACTGCAACATGAAATCCATATTCGCAAGCTATCTCGACCCTTTGCAGTCGTAGCTATTTTTACCAGGTGTTGGAATTAATTCGTAGCGTTTTACAAAAGATGGCATTAGCCACCACTCCATAGTCACACATACAAAAGTAAATATTCCCTAGGAAGCTACTGATATAGCGTATCTTTACCAGTATATGACGTTTCGTTATTGTATCCGTAGCATTTGTCGTGCAGTGTCAAACATGTTGAAGTTCGTACCTGAAAAATCGTTTTTGCGGGGAGTGCTACTTCATTATTTTAATATGAAGAAAAGTGCCGCGGAAAGTCATCGCATTTTAGTGGATGTTTACGGTGAACATGCCCTGGCTGAGCAAACTTGCAGAAAGTGGTTTGCGCGGTTCAAAAATGGAAATTTTGACTTGGAAGACAAGGAACGTCCCGGTCAGCCGAAAAAGTTCGAGGATGAAGATTTGGTGACGTTGCTGGATGAAGACCCACACTGGGGACCTCTACAGACGACAATTGATGCGTTTGAATCGAGCATTACAGGAAAAGCGGCCGCAATATAAAGATCGTCATGACAAAGTAATTTTGCTCCATGATAATGCGAGACCTCATGTTACGAAAGTCGTAAAAACTTATTTGAAAACGCTGAAATGGGAAGTTTTGCCTCACCCGCCATATTCACCGGATATTGCTCCATCCGATTTTTACTTGTTCCGATCCATGGCGCATGGCTTGTCAGAGCAGCACTTTGACAACTACGAAATGACTAAAAATTGGATTGATTCATTCATCGAATCTAAAGACGAAGAATTTTTCAGACGCGGTATCCGCGCTTTGCCAGAAAGATGGCAAAAAGAGGTGGATAACGATGGACAATACTTTGAATGACGCTACTGTAATGATACTTGCATAATAAACCGCAAAACTTTGCAAAAAAACGCTACGAATTAATTCCAACACCTGGTACTTGAAAATTAAACACTTCTTCCGACCTAGAATAATTTTATACGATTTTTTTCATTTTATGAACTTAATGTGTATTTTCACTTCATGTGTTTTTCATTTTATGTAATTGATTCATTGTATGTTGAATTGATTAGATACCAACATATATTTAATAATGTGAATACTGGTACGGGTTGTCAGTGAAACATGTGTCGACTGTCGCACTAAACTAAACGGAATATACGTGCAATGAACGCTACCAGTGAGCGAAATATGAAAATTATTGAAAAGTGACCAACCCTAAGCAACTCTGGACACAAGTTCCAAATTGAACGCAATAAGCTATGGGACGCCGTATCCCTAATTAAGTTCACAAAGCTGAACAGAGTAGACGCAATATAAAAAATGTTTGCATTCATTGCAAGACAGAGGAGCGAAATAAAAATTTCTTTCTTCTTTTAATTATCCAATCAAGCTGAAACCAAAACGCTGACCTCTCTAAATCATTTTAATATGTCCACAGTGTGCTTACCAATTTTTGTCATGAATGCATAAAATCCGCAGTCCAGTAATCACCTATGTACCTGTCACCTGAACAAAAATTTATTGAAAAGTGGTCCTCTAACGAATTTTAGACACAAGTCCCAAATTAAGCGCGGTAAATTGTAACCAGTGGAACACCGCAGTCCTAATTAAGTACAATAACCTGAACAGAGTGGACCTGCAATGATCTATCCGTGAAACTAATGGGAATTATTAAAGGGAGATCCCCTAACAATTTTAGTCACAAGTCCCAAATTGAAATAAATTATAACCTGTGTGACACCGCGGTCCTAATTAACGCGTTTACCTATTAATAGGAATTTCAATAATTGTGCTGTACCAAAATAAAGCATAGAAATCTTCTTTTACATTGGAATCTTAAATGAAACTATTAGATGACGTTATCGAGTTGCTACTGAAGGTTCCATTAAAAAATGTTTAACCATGTGCCATAGATCTTTCAAAATTGTGCAATAATCACCAATGTGTTAAGTACACTAAATTGAACAGAGTAGACGTGCAATGGTCTATCTGTATGACAAATATTAATTATTGAAAGGTGATCCTCTAAACAACCTTAGGGACAGTCCCAAATTGAACGCGATAAGTTATAACGCATAGAACAACGCCGCATCTCTAATTAAGTCGCGTAGTGGTTCGCATGGTTTTTTTTTCGTGGGGACAGCTCTTGATGCTCGCATGGTAGCGGCACCGCGTTGTGCTTGCTCGTTATCATTTGATTGGCGCGTTGGTTATCGATCAGTTCGGTCTCCATACGTTGTACAGGTACCTGCATACACACGTGTGCACGCGCGTTGATATCGGTCCCCACATTCCCCGATGCGAATAGAGCCAGCCAACGATCACCGCCGATTGTAATGAACTCATTAGCGAGAGGTCGGTGGTGAGGGATTTTTTTGTTAGGAACAGTGGCTTTTTATCCGTCGAGTCCCGCGATACGCGATACGAGATACCGCCCCGGCGAAACTGGGTTGTCGCGATCCGGAGAAAGAGCTTCCAGTTCGTCTAGCAATCGGTTCATTACGGTCCACATGAGATGAAAACTCTCAACCAAGCTTAATCAACGACGTACAAGTGTTGCAGCGTGTTCGCGATAACCGTTCCTGGGTAATAAAAAGCATCTACTATTAATTGCATGTATTTACGTATGCGAGCAGAAAATCTTCCACAAGAACCCCTCTCTCTTTCTCTCTCTCTCTCTCGGTGTAAACAATATCGTCCTTTTTACTGTCGTCATCGCCATTCCACGATTAATCACCCTTATTCGAGACCGACGCACAGTGGTCCGGATCGAAAAATTTCGGGACATTTGTGTATAACTTTTGTACCGTTTGAGATATTGACATGAGCTTTGAACTAAACTATATCATAAAATAATCTCTTTCGAATAATACATGTTAGAATATATTTTTTGTTTAATTTGTTAGTTAGTTGTTTTTATAAATTTTTATGTAGTTGTTGAATCAGTTGCTTTCCTTATTACAACCATTGTATAATAATATTGTATAATAATATTCCAGGAGGGTATATGAAATCTCTTTCCAACCACTCTTTATTACGATGAAGAAATCTTGATTCAATGTAACCTGATTGGATCTATTTCGTTTTTAATTTAGAATACAGTTTGTTTAAACCGTCCTTCAGTTTGTTAAAATGTTCTGGTGATATACCCAGTACCTCACATATCTTTTCACATAAAAATAGGTAATCACGTAAGTCCTTATCCGAGTTCCTTAAAATGTAGAACAAGTCTTGATTTGTTCGGAAAGCCTCCATTATAAATGTAAGTATAAAACAGAAAGCTAAACGCGCGCACGCGGAAACTTCACTAATAAACATAATTAAATACGCAAATATACGTATAACAAATACACTATACTTAAGAACACGTAAACTATACAAATAAAAACGTAAACTATAAACAACCCTAGTAGCACAAAAATATTAGATTATATAAATTAGAGAATATAAATTCCCCCTTGTTATCGTAGCAAGGAAGTCCTCGCCGAGCGAAGCATCATAAGAATTTACACGCATCATTTGCATGGATAAACGTCAAGCTTGATTGGCTCATAAACACCGTTGATCAAGGCGCCAATCAAATGATTACAAGACAGCAAAACGATGACGTGAACACTGTCGATGAAACTCATTCCACGATCGGACAAAAAACGTGTACGATTTGATTGACAGATTATTTTTCAAAGAATATATTAAATATTTCCGATATTTAAAAAGGACATTGCACAATTTTTATAAGACCGAACAGCTTCTAAAAAGGAATAATAATGTTTCTTTTAAAGTCGTAAAATTTACTGTCCAGCCAAGAAGAAAATTTGTTATTGTAATTATTACTTTGTAGTAACCATTTTCATTTTTGATTTACCAAGTCCATAGTACTTATTTATAGATCGGTAAGTAACTTTTAAAAACGAACAAAAATTGGTTCCATAAATCGCTTTAAGAATTCCTAAAAATTTATAAAAAGTACGCCATTTACATGGACTTCCCTTACCTAAAATAATTTACCACATCAAGTGCATCATGTTACTCGCGCGACTGAAATTTCGAAACATCCAACTGCTGCAAGTCAACGTTTACTTGTATAAATTAAAGTTTCATTACAACTGCCTCTACAACTCGCAGTATTATGTTTACACGAACTCGACTAAAATGGCAGACCTTCTCTGAAATTAACGCTGGATGGTCCAGAAATTTCCACAAACGGCAAACTCCTTATAATAAAAACTTCGTTGCAACATTTCGTAAAAAAATATTTTAACAATGCGTGCTTATTCTCAACGAATGTGCTACATCGAAAAGCAACTTGAAAATCTTCTGTTAATTAATCATCCTGAAAAAGGGATCATTAAATTGTATTGTTGCTATTGCAAAATTTATTAGGTTTCTAATCTATGTAGAACTATTAAATAAGTGCCAGTAAATTGTGTATTCGGATAATATTTAATTAATTTACACATGAGATTGTGTCGAAACTTTATCCGAAATGTTTACACACAACCATAAATAGCAGCGATATTTAGGTGTTTGAATCGAATGTGCCACACTGCATAGTAAATATATCCTGCTCGATAACAAATATTGTTTCCACGCGTACATTAAATAGATATTACTAATATCGAAGATTAAATCATATTCATTAATGTAGGCTTCATTGACAGAATAATTACGAATCATACAAAGATTCGGAAGTAACGGTACACTCAACCAGTATTCCATTTCGATTACATTGCCTTCACAGTGATTTCGTAGAATCATTATTCGCGTGTCATATCGGATTTCATTGTTTAATACCACCCACAATTGCGTTTACACAATACTATTTTAATATTGCGTTTCCTAGTTTTCCAAATGTAAAAACTACAACAATAATCATAAAGATATACAATAAAAGCTGAGATGCATTTCCACTTCTGTTAACACTAAACTTACCACAGTCAAATACCCGGTTTTAAATAGTTTCCAATTATCGAAATTATAAAAATTCATTCATGGAAAATAATGGAATAAATCTCTTTGTCCAAGCATCTATAATATTGAAAATTACAGATAATCTCAATAAATTTAATGTTGCTAGTTTTCAAAAGCAATATTTACCAGATACTTTTAATGCTTGGTAGGTGTAGTGTTAAACAAAGTCGAAACTCTCTCTGCCAGTACTGGATTAATCAAGTCAGATTGTGTCACGTGACCAGATCTGGGTAAAAAAAAATTTCAACTTGAAAATACAAATATTTACTAATACTAATAAATGTTGAATTACATATGTTACATTTAAAACTAATACTACATTACTGTTTCAAATGAAACGTATGTAACAAAGTTGTGAGAAATAGTATTTGAAAATATTTGTAATTCTTAGTTGAAATATTTTTTACTCAGATCTGCACGTGACCAGGCCGTGGCGGTAGCGTGGAGACACAAAATCTGGAGACTGACGTTAATACAACAGGGTAGTCAACAATTTCTTTGTTAGACTTTTTGATCTTACTCACCTAAGTTTTGAGGCTTGGTGAGAAAATAATCTGTACAAAATTTAAATTATTTATTTATTACATACTTTTAAAATTGTCAATTAACATGAACCCAATCAGCACGATGTCGATTCTATCCGTCTTACGTTGCAACTTATGACTATTACTATTACTATTATATTGCTATTAATTATTACTATTACTATTATACAAACTAGTAAAAATAACGACAAGATGGTGAATGTGTGATAGCCTTTACAGTAGTTTTCCAATTTTTAGAATGTTTCGCGAGATGGAAAAGGGAAACATGTAGCACTCGCCTGTTTCCAACCAATTCGCTTTTTGACGCGTTTTACCCTTTCATTTTCACATTTCATTTGTGATTGAATTTTGTATTGTCGCGATGATTGTACCGGCTGCTCTGTGAAAAAAAAGAACGAATAACGAAAACGCGATCCTGAGAAGCGTTGCTTCCATATGAAACCAACTGTTGCAACAAAAATAGTTTTACTAACATTGTTTAATTCCTTAAACCAGCCTAATACACAACATCCATGAAACTGAAATTGTCGCTGACGACCGTCACTAATCGCTTTTCTCGTGAATCATACACAAACGGGCAAAACAATTTCGAAAATAAAAATCGGAAAAGGGAAAACGGACGGTGATTACAAAACAAATAAAAATAAACTTTTGTTGCATTTATTTTCTGTTGCAGGATTAATTTGTTCACTCCGACCGAATAGTAAAGAATTATATGTGGTACGAATATTTCGAAACAAATTCGTAAACTAGTTTAAGTTTAGCCTTTAACAAATTAATTTACACATTTGATCGTATTTTGAAATTGTGTATGGAATATAAACATCTTATCTTGATGAAATTTTGCCAGTAGTGATAACAATAAAATATCATTTTCCATTGTTTATTTTAATATTTTTTAAACATTTCGCAGCATTCTGTATGTACCGCTGCAACAGGAAGCGAAAATTGTTTAGCGATGTCCTCGTTTCATCGTGAAAGCCACAAAAACAGCATGTCATCAGAACATTTATATATTTACATCTCATTTTCGCTGAAAATAGTGACCATGCTTTCCACTGCGCATCGCATTCCTTTTTAAACTTTTCCGTTTGACTTGCAATCTTTTCATTACGAACGAATAAAACTTTATACATCTATTTTATGTTGACCAAAAACTTAAAGCAACTTTCACGTAAACTGACAACGACTAGATTGCAGATTTTATACATTTATTAAAAATTTATCGCAGTCATTTAAAAGAATTTAGAGATAGGTGCTTGTACTATTTTCAACTTATTCAGATTATTAAGAAAAGAAATTTAAGAAGAGAAAGAGAGAGAGAGAGAATTCTGTGAAGATTCTGTATCATGCAATTAATCCAGACGATTTTTATTTTGTATTCAAATCTGCAATCTAACAATGACTCACATGCCCTCGAGATCCTCCGATAGCTGATTCTCCAACGATATGCAATTTTCTCTTTCCATGCATTCACACACATACTGCACACTCATCCTTACAACCCTCAGATTCACACGGTGCATTTTAGGAATTGCAGTCACCGGAAAATTCTTTCCTGCCATGCACAAACACATATTCACACTTAGGGGGGCATTTTAGTCTGAAAGGTGGCATTTGAAGCTAACTTTCATTGATATATATTTGGATAAAATCCACGAATTTTCTTATGTTCACACTGTACATGGATCCTTGCAATCTACCGATGAGAGTTGCATGTCAAGCTGAAGTACACTCTTGGACAAAAAGATAACACATGCGTGCTATTATTAGGTTGTCAGGGATAGATTCAGAATCGCTCAGATTAGACAAGGAGTCAAGCATTACTTCGTGGTAATATTACGTTCACTTCAAAAAGCTTCCTCGTTTGCAAAAATACAAAATTAGATCTGCCAAGTGTACCAACAAACATATTAATATTATATGTATATAATATATATTATTCTAATTATATATGTGTCCAAAATAATTATGAAAGTAATCTAATCCAAAATTTTAAACAGTAACTTTGTCAATTATTTCATAACACGTAATTTTCAACTAAATTAATTTAATACAATTTTTATGATATTGTCAAAAATGATCCATTAGATAGTGCTTGTTACTTCAAGAAACAATAATATGTTAGACCACTTTCATAATTCTCGTGACATTAGTCTAATTAATCCATGAATGAATTCTGATTAAAAGTTTAGATAAAGAGTTCATCGTGTGCAATAAATGCAATGAATGAAACACTAACTTTAAACTGATGAAAGAAATAATGAGTGCACCTAAAACTCTTTGAGGATCTAAGTTGAAGCCTGTTGAATTTCATCTCTTATGGTTCTTGTATCATTTTATTCATGATCCTCTGTTTCTCTCTCTGTTTTCTACGGTTTTACTTTTACCTGCATCATTTTGTAGAACATAATCTCACAGAGCTTGCTTTCATGTAGTATGTTTAAAGTTGCACTCGTGCTTTGGAGCTTTCGACTCAAAATTGGACCTTCCTACTTTTACTCTTCATCTTTCTATTTACTCATCTTTCTCTTTCACCTTCTTTTCCTCTGTTTCGTTGTATAAGTTTCCAAAGGCTGTACTTGCGTGCAGGATTCTAGTCTCGAAAGCTCTTGTCCGTTCTTGTTCTTTGTTGTCTTGTTCCCGTTCCTCCACATTTCTTATTTCCTCTCCTTTGTTCCGTTTTGTTGGTTCGAAGCGTTTCGGACCGCAGCATGCGGGGCTCTCCACTAAAAATTAGTTCTTATCTCTTTTTATACTCGTCCCGCCATTTGTCTTTTCTTGCTTCGTTTTCTCGGTTCCATTTACGTAGTTTAAAGGAGTTGCACCCGCGTACAAGTATCTAGGTTTTTGCGAATGGCTCCAGATTGAAAATTGGGTCCTGTCTCTTTTTGTCGTTTGTCGTTCTGCACTGGATTCTTCATTCGTTTCTCTTCTTTCTTCATTTTGTTCTGCTTTCGGCGTGAAATGTTCGTGTCGTCGTATAAAGACATCGCATCCACAGAGGATTACGCCTTATTTAAAATGTGCAACCAGTCTTCCATTTGTCTTCCCCGTTTTTTTTTATTTTTCGGTTCTTTGTTACCACGCTTAGGCTCCATACATACCTAAACAGCGAGCCGAACCGCGCATTTCAACGAACGTTTCGCCGCGCCGAACGGCGAACGGAATGGATTTTTGCTATTTCCAGATATTCTTGCGAATAACTATAGAAGCTGCAGTATTGTATATTACACAACGAAATTCAGAACATGTATTTATATAATTATATTTGTAACATGCTTATTTAATAATTTTATATATTATGAATGTTTAGGATATGCTATATCTTCCCTGCAAAAAGATTTGCAAATGCTACCCATTCGCGTTCGTGCGCGCCCAAACGTTCGTGGAAATAATTAATTAGTTTATCGATCGTAATTTATCTTTCGGATATTATGAATTTTCTTCTCGGCGCCACGGTTCGATCATTTTTCTACACAACAAATAGTTATTTTGTAGGAATACTAACCGCTGGATTCGGATTTAAATCTCCCGGTTCAAGAACCACGTTAGCTATTCAAATGTTTTTAATAGGAGGAAAAGAAAGGAGGTGTTTCGTCCTAGAAGAAAAATGATCGAACCGTGGCGCCGAGAATAAAATTCATAATGTTCGTGGAAATGTTCGTCAAAATGCGCGTCGAAATACGCGAATTCGTGTTTGCAGCCGATCCATCGACTATGGTTCGAAGATTACGTTGATACAGTTTAGCGCTCCACGCTTCTACTTACAATCACTGATATCTAAAAAAAATTATTTTCTCCATTTTAGTGCACTCCAATGTGAGCGTGATTTTTAAAAAGTTTTTTTTCATACATTTTTTTATTTTGGCTATTGTTTCAATTGTTCATCGCGGTCACAACAAAATAGTAAAGTGATCTAAGAACCAGCATGGAAAAACGAACATTGGCAACGAACATATTAAATAAGCATGAACAGTATTATTTCAAATGATATGGTGCAGTAAAACGACACACTATCGGACAGCGAGCGCAGGGAATAAAGCTTTCTTGATTAAACAAATCCATTAAACAGCTTCAATGCTCTTTGTAAACTCTGGTTGCAACTTTGAGGCATTCAGGCTGAAGATTAACGGGGTCACGGTGACAATGACTGATTCTACGTTCGACTTGGAGATTAAAACTACAGACCCTTCCATTCGAACCTTTTTCGTGAAATTATACGGGCAGTAAGGGGGAAGGGACACGGGTGGAACAGACGTTCGCTCAAGTGACCAATTCTGTATACACGAAGCGAGAAATTTTGCTTCTTAATTTGTGCGTTTGCCGCCGAAAACAAGTTGATTAAGCAGCGCACAATTGGATATCTCGTGTTTTGGTGTGTATCAATCGACGCGAAGACGATCATTATATCAGAATGTACCAGAATGTACCAGAATATGCCAAAATATACCAGAATGTACCAGAATATACCAAAATATATCACCATGCACCAGAATATACTAGAATGTACCAGAATAAACCAGAATATATTAGAATGTACGAGAACGAACCCGAATACACCAGAATATACTAGAATGTGTCAGAATATACCAGAATGTGCCAGAAAATACTAGAATATACGAAAATGCACCTGAATATACCAGAATATACTAGAACATATCAGAATGCACCCGAATATGTTACAATACACCAGAAAATATTAGAATATACCAGAATAAACCAGAATATACCAAAGTAAACCAGAATATACTAGAATATACCAGAATAAACCAGAATATATTAGAATGTACGAGAACGAACCCGAATACACCAGAATATACTAGAATGTGTCAGAATATACCAGAATGTGCCAGAAAATGCTAGAATATACGAAAATGCACCCGAATATACCAGAATATACGAGAACATATCAGAATGCACCTGAATATGTTACAATACACCAGAAAATATTAGAATATACCAGAATAAACCAGAATATACCAAAGTAAACCAGAATATACTAGAATATACTAAAATGCACCCGAATATACCAGAATGTACTAGAACATATCAGAATGCACCCGAATATACCAGAATATACTAGAACATATCAGAATGCACCCGAATATATTATAATACATCAGAATATATTATAATATACCAGAATAAATGAGAATATACTACAATATACAAGAATATACCACAATAAACCAGAATATACTAGAATGTATCACAATATACCAGAATTTATCCCAATACACATTAATATACCAGAATATACCAGAATGCATCGGAATACACAAGAATATATCGGAATATACCAGAATGTGCCAGAATATTCTAGAATATGCTATAATATACACAAAACGGCGGGGATAATGATGTTCTGATACGTACTGGACCACCCTGTGCATTAAAGTAGCGTTAATTTTGAATTCGAATGGATCGAAGCTGCGAAATAAAATCCGGCCGGGGTTGAAAGCTACCGTGGCTTATAAAAATTGCATGCAGCAGATATCCCTAGTCTAGACAGCTGAACTGTTTCATTATCCATCAACACGCGCCGCTTAATGAAACTGTAAAGCGACGTCTTTCGAAGATTAGTCGCATACATCGGGAGAGAGAGACCGTGCACGGACCTAGTCCGGTCCGTTTCCTGTGCTATTTATTCACATGGTGTGGCGCACACGCGTTCGCTATAGCAGGTAGTTGATGGTCGACTGGATCCTCCACAACATGGACAACGGTTTCCCATTTGGCAACGCGAAACTGATCCACCGTGGCTCCCGTTTTCTCCTGAATTTTTCACCCGATAAATCCGTCGCTGTTGGCGCTCCGTTTCACAAGAACGAATAAGTAACTGCATTCCAGGCGAAAAGAATCCCGCCTCTGCACTACTGAGCAAGACCTTCCATTTAGAACGCTCGCCGTCTTTGCGAAAGTAAAAAACTTTCGGTCATGTTCACGGCAACAACAGAATCTACGCCCGGCATCATTAAAACGGGCTAAACTACTTCCTGTTCACATATTAACCCTTAACTCCGTTGCCCTACGATTTATTTCACGGTTTCAGTGACTGAAACTATTTTTTGTAGTTCGTAATTTCCTAAAACAGGTGAAAATTTATATATATTTTATGCCTACATCTTCTCTTGTGATTATACATTAACATAACCAAAGATAGAATTTCATCTTGATTCCAAGAAAATTAATAACATACATATTTATTAAAGTCTGTTCTGAATCTGATCTGAGCAAGAGGTTAATAGTCGAGGGGTGACACGCGCGCGGAATTATTAAACCTGTTGGTATCTAATCAATTACTACACATTTAAATATTTTATGAGCTCTTATAATAATTTAATGTCCATAAAATGAATAATATCGTATGGAACGGAATTAATCTAGGTCTGAACAAACGTTTAATTTTCGAATTAAAATAGCTTCGACTGCAAAAGGTTAACTCATAAATATAATTGCTCATTTGAATGCTTTCCATCCAGTATAAGAATAGTTAAAAGATTAAATAATCTATATAAATAAACATAAAATGCTGTTCGTTGGTAAACGCGTCACTTGAGAACAGTCGAACCGATTTGAATAATTAAAAAAAAAAATGTTCGTAATAATCCGAATAAAGTTTTAAGGGAAAAAAATGAAAGTGCTTTTTTCTATGGTATTTTTGTACGAACTCAAAACCATAACTAACGATATGCGTAATTCTTCTTTTGTTTTGTTCGTCATGGTCCTGGAAAAGTTTTCAGGATAAAAAATTCGATAGGATAACGTCTGTCAGGTCAGCTAGTATTGAATAAAAATTAGATGAGCTAAATCAATAAATTATTTTTATCACTTAGCCCTAGAGGGCTAACTAAAAGTTGCTGTACCATTATTCACAATGTTGCTTACATTATTAAACATATTGGTATCTAACCAATCACTACACATTTAAATATTGTATGAGGTCTTGTATCAATTTCATATCCATAAAATGAATAAAATTATATATGTACAATGGAATTGTTCAAGATCCATGCTAAAATAGCTCCTACTTCAAAAGATTAAACGCATAGAGAAGATTCGTTTATGCCAAACAGCTGACGCACTCAAAGCGATTATGTTCTGTAAGTACAGTAATGCCTCGATACATGCGAAAAAGATGTGCCCGATGTTTTTTTTTTGTAAATATTTTATTCAGAGGAAGATTCATTTATGCCAAACAGCTGACGCACTCAAAGCGATTGTGTTCTGTAAGTACAGTAATGCCTCGATACATGCGAAAAAGATGTGCACGATGTTTTGTTTGTAAATATTTTATTCCCCGTGTGAAGGAAATGTCTAATTGTTGGGATTTCATACACGATACTGCTGAATGTGTACGTCGCATCAAGATAATGGAAAGGATAAACTTGATTGAATAGAAAGTTTAAAGAGAAAAATGCTTGTGTGCCGATCAACGATAGCGGATCAAAATGAATTTCCACGGATCGAACGAATGCAGCAGAGGCGAGCAAAGCAGGGCTATACCAATCGGCTTGTCTTGTATTACGAGCTCCCCATTTCGTTCTGTCGCAAAAAGACAACGAAAAGATAACTGCTCAGGTTGTTTATCTCCTTTACGGTTCTCGTCGGTTTTTTTCGAGCCTCGTAATTTAAGGGCATTTCAATTTGACTGACGCTGAAATTGAAAAAACCACGAAGAGAAATGTACCGTGTCGGTTGTGTTTTACCTTTATCTGATTTCGTCGGTTGTACATTCATTTATTTCGTTTCTGTGCGAATAAAGATGGGCTGTACGACAACTTTTTGATTTTATGCCATTTATAAGAAGAGTGGGCACGTATCATTCGAAGCAGTGGACATGTTAAAAATATTTCAGAACATTAATGTATTAGTTTCAGTTCACTTGAATAATTAATCTTTTTGAAGAAATTTGAGAAATCGGTGACTGTGTATGCGTTCAAATGGACCGACTCTTGTATGTTTTATGACAGCTCGTGAAACTTTAAACGCGTTTTCCTGGAAATGACATCTTTATAATTGCCTGTCACCATCATTCCAATTTTACAAATATCTTCGCTAGATATTCTATTCTCGTCTAAACCGTGGCTAATTCAACATTCATCAAATTCGATTTTTACCAACTGAAAGATTACTTCTTCTCTTCGCTAAATTAATAGATCTCAAGCTTTCTATAAATTGTTACAAAATTCAAATGAGACGTAATTAAACGCGATCTAATGGAAACTAATTTATCATACATAATATTGATGTCATTATACAGGGTGTCCAAAAAATGTACTTCTTTCAACAACTTGTTCATGTTATTCGAAATATATTACTAAATCTCTCTGACCGTCTAGTCTTTGCTCACTAATCTATCAATTTGTAGTCTCAACACATTACCGACCGGTGATTATTGCTAATTTTGAAAAATCTATGGTACATGGCTAAACACTTTTTAATGGAACCTTCAGTAGCAACAGCAATTTTTATTGTGAGCTAATAAGTCACTCTCAATAACGTCATTTAATATTGCAACGTAAAAAAAATTGCTTTCTTTGATACAGCACAATTATTGAAAAACCTATTAATAGGCTTCCGGTAGGTAAAGTGTTAAAATGTTAAATATGTCAATGTCAAATATGTTAAATATAAAAGGTTTTCAGTAGTCTATGCATTTTGGTTGTCTACATAAGTGTTGAAAGGGGTGCACTCCTGTTTGGAGTGCAGACTCTGCACACTGCTAACAAACGCTGTCCAACAAATTACAACTTTTTTCATGTTTCCAAATAACTGTTGGCTAGATCTTATAGTTTTTGCGCTGATTCCGAATCTGCCATTATTTTTTCTACTACACGCACAGTTTTTGAAAAACATGACTTTGGAAAAAAGAAGTTTTTTCAAACAAACAAATAGTGGGATGTTATTATAAAAGATATTGAATTGTTTTGACATCAAAAATGAAAAATTCAACCCAAAAAAAACGTTTTTCGTGGTCAAAATTAGAGAGACATTTATCGTTAATTAAAGAGACGAATATTGACATTTTTCGACGTAAACATTTTCTACATAATTATATTTCCAATGTTAATTATAAATTATCAAAATACTTCAACATCGATCATTCGAATTTCTTAATTATCATACAAAATACAGGGCCGCAGCTGGCTGCGCCTAAAATTTATATGCTCTCACTTGAAATTATTTACACTTTCGTATAAAACAAGTCTGATGCTTGCCACTCTTAGACATTGTTTTTTAAAGCCTTGCCAAAGCTTAAAGTGTTAATAATATCGCAGCATTTGTACATGGATTAAATAATGCTGGGAAACTAATTAAATAATGAAAACAAACGGTGTTATATAGCGGACAAGTTTGAATAATTTAGCTCTCCATGTAACTCTTTAAAAATTAAATAGCGTTCTTTTAAACTAATTTTCACAATCGCTTTTTTCAGTATTGCAAGAGGTATTTCTAAGCTGACGAACTTCGCCGTATGTTGTTTGATCTCACAACTTTTTACGGCCATAGAGAACTTGGCTCCTGTTTACAGGATGTTTTTGTTGGGTTGACTTTTGCCCAGTAAAATCGCGTTCCTGGACGTGCGTCGCGTCGAGTGTTTCGATCGGGAAAGTGCAGGGTGCGTTACACGAAGCGTTAAACAAAGGAAGAGGACGAAGAGTTCGCCGCAAGTATCCGTTATAATAAGTGGTGGAACGTAATACGTAGTTGATTTTCTAAACCTGACGGGATCTTCGTTGCTCTTCAGCTAGGCGTGGGCTGAGTAGCCTTTCGCGGTCGCGGTAATACGATAGAACTGTGCCAATGAGTGTGCCGTTCGGCAAAAGTTTCTGCGGCTTGGTAAACCATCGTCACGTTGAATGCCGGAACGAGTCTCTTCGTCGATGACACTTCGTGCCGCGATCCGTGTGGATTCAAATTACAGAATCGAACCAGAAACATCGATCGCTATCTATCGAACAATCCGGATCATCTAGATCCTCCGGAATTCCTCGCTTCAGACTCCCTCCTTTTTGCTTCGAGCATTATCGAACTTAAATATATTCTTCTATCGATCGTATTTGTTGCTAATATAGAATGGTTAATGTTCTCGACACAAGGCTCGATCGTTTGTTACTTTATTCCATAAATCAATTTTGCAAATTAGTCCCAATTCTGCACAGATTGAAGATTCATATGCAATTTCAGTACAAATGAGCATCAACAGTCACACAGCGTGTTTCCTAATGAAAATTAATAGTAAGAATTTAAAAATGTCTTAAAATAATAAATTACATCATTTCAATATAATTTACATATAAAAATAATATTTCTAGCTTTTCTGTAGAAGTACTCCATTATCACGATTTATTCAAGGGGATCCAATGATCCGAAGAAAAAATGTTTCGAACATAAGTAGAAAACTTCATATATTTAAACGTCTAAATACTTCTATATAAAAAATAAAGAACGTTCGGACTTTTTAAATGTTAAAATACATATTTTGATTTGATAAATTGAATTGAAAGGCCTACTGTATCTACAGGTTGTTTCAAAATTCCTTCAACATCCGGAAATGGAAGGTTCTTGAGATGATTTGAAGAAACATTTTCCTTTGCAAAAATGTCGTCCGCAGCTTTGTTAAGGAGTTATTAACGAAAAACAAAGACCAATCACAGTGTGACCTAGACGCTTGTTGGAACAGTCAACTGTCAATTGGCCGACTGTGCTAACACGCGTCTAGGTCGCGCTCTGATTGGTCATTATTTTTCGCGAATAACTCTTTAACAAAGCTGCGGACGCTATTTTCGCAAAGGAAAATGTTGCTTCAAATGATCTCAAGAACCTCCAATTTCCGGATGTTGAAGGAGACACTCTGTAGAACCCATAAATAACGTTAAAATAGTTTTTGTAGACTTTTCGGGCTACCCCACTGTGAGACATAGAGAAAGGGTTGACAATATTGCGTCCCCATGTAACGAATTCCTGATCGACATTTTAGTTAGAGCTTAACTCCGAAGTTTATAGTGAGTACCGTGCAAACACACATAACGTGCCCGTATGAATATCTACAACGAGAAAAGAGCCCGAGAGTTTAAAACTGCGGTCAAAGTTCTCCCCTGCTTGTAAAACTTTGTACTAACGTTGCCGGAGAGCCATACCGCAGAAACCGTGCGACACCCACGCCGAGACCGAGATAAAGCTGCAACTACTCGTGAACTTCTGTAACCCGCCATACTTGGACAATAACTCGAAAATTAAACGTTACGATTGCGAATAGACGCTCCGGCTCTAACACGAATTATGACAAAGGTCCTAAATGCAAGTTAGATTGCGGTTCGTTCAACTAATTCGCTTTCTAACATCGTCGCCAATGTCGATTCGCCGCATCTATCCCGCAATTGAAACGACTGGCGCTGGAAGATACGTAACGTAATATTGTCGAAATGTTTCTAGGGTCAAACTAGGTAAGACGCTTCATATTTGTTTCACGCAGACGAATCACAGGATTCGCATTGAAAAAAACTTTTTTACAGTTTTCAATGTATTGGGATGGCAAGAACGTAATTTCGGTATTCAAAGGTGAAGTAAAACCGATTTTCTTTATTCAAGCGATTAACAATAATCAATAAAACATTTACTAATTTCTTCTTTTTAGCAAAAGCTCATTGTAAAAATGAAAAAAACATCTAATTCATTAAAGTTCATTGCTTGAATAAAAAGTATGGCTTCTCTATTTCACCTTGAAATACCGAAATTTCTTTCTTGCCAACGTTATACATACTACAGCACGAGAAACAAATTTTCGATTTATTAACCGTTCACTGCATGATTTTTTTTTAAGTGGGATGAAAAAATTGAAAGAAGGACAGTTTCGTGTATTATTTCAGAGAAAAATATTTAAAAAAATTAAAACAACATTTTCAGAAAAATAAACATAAATAATCATAGTAAGAAAGCACATTCTTAGTTTACTACATACAAGATTTGTTAACTGTATCGGATATGATACATTATGCAGCGAAAGGTTAACTTAGCTTTCCCAAAAATTTCTCGAAACTTCAACTGTCCTCATCGAGGTGGTTTCACCCCTTAATTTAAAATTGGTATTTTTATATGTACACAGTTATCTTATAATTTACATTGCCATATACGATTAATGAAACAATAATACGTACATTGATACTTCACGATTGAATTCCGATTAACCACTAAGAAAGAAACGCCAACAATACCAATAAAACCAAATGGAAATATTTTTATATTTTCATAAAGAGTGCTCGAAAAATAATCACATTGTTACGCAATTGGCAAAAAGGGATCATTACCTAACAAACGCTTTCAAAGTTCACCGTGCGCAACGAAAAGCAGCCGTACTGTCACTAAAATCAGACCACGTGGAACCTTGTCGTAGTTCTCGTTTGATACACCACTTGTTGCCCGCCAAATTAATCTTGGCCAAGCGTTTCAAACGTGGTAGAGTAGTAATTCCAAATGTATTATGAGCCGAGTTTGATTACGTTTCAATAAAAATAAAGTTGTGATTGCGATTTCGAACAAATGTTTCTAAATGACGCGAATTCGACGGCGGATTTGATGCATTTATGATAAAAATGGGTAGACGGAGACCTATAAAATATGTCTGATTTAATTGTTGCTCAAGATGTCTCAGTAACAGCGGATTTTACAGAGATTTTTGTGGATCCTTAAGGAAACAAAAATCCTCTATGTTCCAATTTCGGATAAATATTTATAAATGACGCTTTTCGCGAAGACCGGTCAAATACATCTGATTTAATTGTTGCTCAAGATGTCTCAGAAACAGCGGATTTTACAGAGATTTTTGTGGATCCTTAAGGAAACGAAAATCCTCTATGTTCCAATTTCGGATAAATATTTATAAATGATGCTTTTCGCGAAGTCCGGTCAAATATATATGATTTAATTGTTGCTGAAATTGTTGAAATAGCAGTAGTAGCAGATTTTACACAGATTTCTGTGGCTCTTTATCAAGGAAAAATCCTCGATGTTCCGTAGGAGAAATGAGTGCTTTAATATGACCGTGATCTGTTCGTGGAAAATGCGAACATGAATAAACCATAATTACAGTGTTTCTCCTCTCCGCGGGATAAATATGAAAACGCAGAACATTCGCAAGATGTTGCGAACAGAATAAGAGCGAGAAGAATGCTTCCCGCGAAGCTAAGAGGCAACGATGAAAGTGGAATGTAACAGTTAACGAAGAAAAGTGTAGCGTAAATTTACGAGTAATTCGAGACATCGAAAAAGCAGTAAATAACAACCGGCGCTTCGGGTGCTTCGAGGGATAACGGTAAAGGTTGGAACAGTTAATTTACACGAATTAAAAGGCGTATTAATCATCGTGACGCGTTAATTACCGTTAATCATTGTTAATGTAATTTTAATGGCATCAAGTTAAGTCGTAGACCAGCAACAAAGATCGCGCGTGACGTTTAGCCTGAGGCGTTCAGCAAAAAAGGCCTGCCACAAGCAGGAACGTTGACGTTAATGGCCGCGATGATAATGATGAGCCAGAGATACTGCTAAACAATGACAAACTTTCGTTTAAAATAAGTAAACCACGGTTTATCAAATATCGGATAAACTAATTTAGACAGGACAATTCAGATTGCAGGGAACACCTCGAGTCTGTGCTGTTTCTTATCTCAGTTTTATTATCCCAGCCAGTGGCGGCTCAAGCCAAGTGGAGGCCCCAAGCGGTAAAATTTTTGGGGCCCTCAAACTCAAATTAGAAATAGAAGTTGAAGAGTCCCATGAAAGAATAGAATCGTAGAACATTCTCGGAGTATATCATTGGGTTATTCTAATATCAGTAGCTAACTTTTCATTCTCCTAGAAAGTACAATAAAACAGCAACAAAATCGTGGTTTGGCTAGCAGGGAAAATTGTTTGCATTCCTCACGGGCATTTGACTTTGTAAAATTTTTCCGGAAAGAAGAAAGCTTCCTCGTGCAGAAACATCCCGAAGAAAAACATCTCGGAGAAAAGGTGGTTGAAGGTTCACCCTTTAAAATCAGCTGAAGTCGATTGTTTTTCGACGAAGTTACGGCGGATTACAACGTCGACAACTTTTCGAACTAGATCCTTTCGATGATCTGTGTATTTGCAGAAAATCGGAACGTTAATTGATGAACAATCAGTTTCGTCATCGATTAAGATTATTTTAAAATTTTTTAATAAAAAGGATGTATTAAAGGGAAATCATTCGATAGAATATACCGGATTACTGTTTACATAAAAGAAAACATAAAACCGTGTTACAAATAGTGTTAATTTTGCAAGTGAACGTGTAACATCGCAGTAACTCCATTTGGCGTCGCGACGCTATTATAGAAGGAATCTCTTTTCGTTAAGGTAATTGATATTCGGGTTCAATTACATTCGAGAGAAGCGCAAAAAGGTTGGAGAGACAGCCACGTAAGAGGAAACGATTATCGAATTCGGCAGGCAAAGGATTATCTGTCCGACGACCTTGACGTTGAATCCTTTCATCAGCGGTGAGGCGAGGATAATTAAGAAGCAAGATCTCCACGCGCTACAGAAATTACCGATTCAATTAATGTACGAAGCCATGTCGAGTCCACCTTTTCCACGCCCATCACTCCGCCGACATTCTCTTTTTGCAACACGGACGGCTTCCGTTTAATTTCGGCCACTTCGGCGAACGCCAGCGAAAGAATTACGAGCCACCTCGGCACCATTTGCCCTCGCCCTCATCGATCTTCCGATAAATTGACTGATTGATCTGTAGCCCTCGACGATCGAAACGATAAAAATAAAATAATAGTGTCGCCGACTGGAATTTCGTAACGCGTTCCGCGTCGTCCTTCGTCAACCTTACCAGGATCAGTCAATAAGTAAGTCACATGTGCTCATAATTATGATTAGACAGGCAGATTTAATGCATTTATAACAAAAATCAGACAGTGTAATTGATAACAGTGAAAACATTCGAAGAATTTTAAAAATACTGTTATATTACTTATTACCTATTAAACGTATTAACCCCTTGACCCGTGATAAAGATTTTGGTAATTATTTACTTTAGGGACTTCCTCACCGATATTGATGACCTTGAAATATGTTGTCAAGGTCATCATTCTGAACATCTTTTCTCTATACATGTTACCGCCGCTCGGTTTTAGTTTTCGAGATATTCGCAAAAAACTATTGCTAATACTATATTGAATTTTCTCTCGTGGATTTCCATATATCAGCATAGGCGATTGCTTAACGGCGTTTCTATCCAAACACAAAATGAATAACACAGGTATACAATATACAACAGATATATGTATGAAAGGATTTTCGTATGCGTGGTCTCTCCGCCCCCTCTACGACCTAACCACAACTCATTCTGATCGTATAATTTTTGCATTGCAGCTGTAATCCGGAATTTGAACCACTGAGGGAAAAATCATACGAATAGAATGAGTTGAGGTTAGGTTAGGTTAGGTTTGATTTAAAATTGTGGAAAAAATTATGCGATCAGAATAAGTTGTGGTTATGTCGTGAGAGGGCGGAGAGGGTTGGCCATCAGGCCGGCCCGACCACGCATATGAAAATCCACGCATACAAAATAGAAAGCTCATCCTATATATGTATGACCAGAATGAGACCCTGTTTTCTTTCTCATCTTCACAGCGTGTTTAGAAGCAAAATGTAAACAAACGCCGCGCCGGGACAAGCGTACGTTGCCACATATCTCAAAAACTAAAAGCGACCCCCCTATATTGAAAAAGGGAAAAGTTGTTCAGAATGTGTTGATGCATAACATATTAAAATTTCATCAAAATCGGAGTACTCAGACCTTTTCTATATAATTACCTTTTCTTCCTTCTGTAAAACGAGTGAAACCACTCTTCAAAATATCAAGGCTATTGAAAATTTTCAATGTTTGGAGAACTGTATAGGAAAAAAAAAGAGATACAGGAAAAAAGTCACGTTAAAAGTTCCGGTGTTTTCTCATGGTCTATGTGACAAAAATTAAGCACATTTTTGTATTGTGAAAAGACTACGGCCTTTAATCGTGACGTTTTCTGTCGTATCTTGTGTATAGTTTTCTAGATACGCAAGATAACAATGAAATTCTGTTAATTCAAACGTAACAATCGTATGTATTAACAAACTATGCAGGACACTTCATTAACTCATATCACAGAGGCTGAAAACTCATCATGTGAACGTACAGTCGGATTAACTACTGAATACTGATGAAACTACGACGTTAAATACACTGCGACCGTAAACATCAGTAGCAAACTGTCTGTACGCCCCATTCTGTTTGCCGAATTAGCCTAATTCAACTATTTTAAATAGGTAAGTTAAAAGAAAATAGCAGTTCGACTGAATTAGACCTACGAGTAATAAACAAAAAGCAAAAGAAACTGTTCTTTATACCATTATCAATCTTTTGAAACTTTATGTTATTTTGAATTTCGTCGTCCATCCAGTTTTTTTTTAAAAGCATAATTTTGCCATTGATGAATGAAATATTGCAACATTAAATATTGCCATTTTTGTCTTATTCAGCGAGAAGTACTTATTATGCAATTCGTTTCATAAAAATATTACATCTACGCCATCTATGCTGATTTCTAAAAATTTTGTTTAAGTCCCTTCGTGTCAAATTTTTCCCATGTCCATCACTTTTCAAAGAATTTTATGGAATAGACGTTTCATCCCCAACGGTGAGGTCTATTTTTACCCTGTAAACGTGAAAACGGACAGTTAGAAAAAATATGTGACGAACATTTTTCGACGTTCCACTTTTATTCAAAGACTAATTATAATTGGCGTGTACAAAGTCCTTCGCGAATGTTAGACGCAAACATGAAAAATGAAAAAATTGTACGAATTAAAAACTGAAAAGAGCGAATTTTATGCATTCTGCACAAGTTTCGCCTATTTTCATAGAAACAGTCAGCGTTGTTAATAACAATTGTTATATGCACCACATCTAGAACAACTACATCTGGATGCAACTGAATATTTCAGTTGGTATGATTAAAAATTGTTGCGCAAGAAATGTTGTAAGACCAATAATAATCGTAATCAGCAAGCAGCGAATCTTTATGCGAAATAAAAACAAACTGGAACAAAATAGAAAAGTATTTTCTTTTCTAACATGTTGAATAGTCCCCTAAGAATCGATACGTTTATAGCGGAATCTAATATTAAGGCTTGTATTTGTATCCACTATTATTTTATAGATTGTAAGTTATTCATTTGAATCTCACCTGTAACATTGTAACACCAAATTCTATTATTGTAATAATAAATTGTAAAGCGAAATGGGGAGACCTATTTAATAGGTCTAAACGGCTCCAAAAAAGAACATGTTGAATTTGGTTGAATATAATAATATAACTCTATTTTAAAATTTTTCTATAATATTCTTACTGTTTTAAATATATTACGCCTGCTCATTTTTTTCATAGATAATAAATAGATCGTTTAATATTACAAATCGTACAGATTTCTGCAGTGAGTAAAACTCTGAGAACGTTCGCAATGGCGACGACGTCACTCGGTATTTCATTTATTGTTAGTAGGGAGAGAGTCGTCAGGACATTTTTTCGATTTGAAAGCGATCTCGTCATCACGTGCGGGAAAAATCTGATTCCCTTTTTGGAAACCGGGCCAAAGTGAATTCCATTGTGCCGAGGGTTCAGCGGACAAGTTGGCCCAGGCTGTGCGACGAGATAGAAAGAGAGAGGACAAGGTTGGTTTAATCGACGAGTTAAAATCTCGATCGCGTTGAATTAGTCAGCCGAATTTAATTGATCGCATGATTCGCTCTCTGTCTCTACCCGATGGTCTGGTCTCTCCCTCTCTCTCTCTATTTCTCTCGTTGCCTTTCCTCCACAGCTTCGACCTGAATCCATCGTCGTATTCGATTGCTAACGTTTTATTACTTTTCCGTTCGACGCAACGCGAAAAAGTCGAAGCAACCGATCGCGTAAAAGCCACCTATAAAAACTGCTCGACTAGGAAAATACAACTCCAAGGTTCTTCCAGCAGGATTCGAAAAACATTAGCAGCTATTATCGCGAACGTGTCGGTAATCCACTGTTTTGAACTTTGCACGGTCCACATGTTGTTGGACATTGATTTCAGTTAACGTAAAATAGTATTGATCGACTGGAATTTCATCAATTGTGATACTTAAAATTAATTGTTAATTTTGTACTAGTTTTATTTCAGGTTGCTAATGCTGACTGCGGATTTGATCCATTTATAACAAAAATTGATACGTGCAGTTTAAGTCAGTGGTCGTATTTAAAAAAATTAAGAACACCAACGTATTAGTTTCAGTTTAATTAAGTAATTAAAACAAGAAAGACATTTTTATTTGTCCTCCGTAACTTGGAATCGACGCAGACATTTTATTTTGCATAAAGATCCGCAGTCTACTAATAATCCTAGATATCAATTATTTTCAAAAGAAATTTTCGAAGTGAAAACTTCTGTTTTCGCGATTGCTGGACAGTGAATGAGTGTAATCCGTCACGCTCCAAGGTGGAACGCTATTCGGGTAAACTCGGTTTTTACCAGAAACTGTGGAATTTTATTTAAATGTCAAGATAAAAGCTCGTTTAGAAAGTACTATTTTTCGTTTTGCTTCGACATCATCGATGAATGTTGAATTATTTGAAATAAACCTTGAGTGAATCTTGCATGTGAACAATATTCAGTGATTGAATAAATGAGACAATGATTGATGTGGTCATACGCTCGTGAAATGTATCCTCGATGAAAGAAAAATTCCCGAAAATTCCATCAATCGTTTAATTCGATATACGGAATGAACGATAGGGACCGTAACGCCGGCTAAATTCCTTTCGTTAAGCAAACGAACAACCCCTTTCCAGAAACCGTAATCACGTTTACAGGGGCGTTGATCGGACACCGCGTAATGCTTAATTTTCAAACAAATTCACTTCCGCCCGGTTTTTCACTCTCTTCCCCCGGTCATGATAATTAATTGCATTATTGACAAATCCGACGAACTTTATTTAATGTGTTGTCACGCTCCGCTAAAAGTACTCGTTGTACCTCTATTAAAGGGTTTCATTTTAAATTCCGGTGTACGGCAACGACCTTGGTCGGCTTTTATTTCACACACGATAGAAATCTATTTTTCAATCTTCTATCAGAAAAAGAAGACGTATTAATACAAGATTAATACTAATATTGAATGCGCGAGATGAAAGCTTCACTGTGTTCCCTTTCACAGGATCAAATATATTGACATGTCCTCCGAAAAGATTCCACAATTTCAAAATAGATTGAGACCTCCATTATTATATTTTTTAAATGCGACCATCTCCATATAAATGGATGAATATTGAAACGAGTCTCGCAGGAGTGTAATTTTTAGCCATTGGGAATTTATAATTATTATTTATCAATTATAACTGTTTTCTCTTTTTTACGCTAACTCTACCGAGCACGAAAAGCGATTAAAATGTTTCAGCTGATAAAAATGTCAAGGCTCCGCTTTTTTTTTTTTCGTACAATTTTTATTCGAATATGTGCTTGCACAATTTTTAGCCATTCCAAATTTAAAATTATTATTTATCAATTATAACTGTTTTCTCTTTTTTACGCTAACCCTATCGCGCACGAAAAGCGATTAAAATGTTTCAGCTGATGAAAATTACAAGGCCCTGTACCTACATATTTTGTGAAATTTTTATTAGAATACCTACTTGCACAAATTAATTTATTGAATCAATCTCCACGTAAGCAGTATCATAATTTCAATAATTGTTCAGCAGTGGTTTTAGTCCTGATTGAAAGTAATAGAGAAGCGCATATTTGTAAAGTGAAAAATGATTGAGAAGTCACAGCTGGCAATAATTAGAGCAAGAATTTTCTAGAAATTCCGTAGAATATCCGGTAACTTTAGAGCGGCGACGAAACGAGCGATAAAATCTGTTGAATCATGCTACTCGATAACTCAAGGGTTGCAAGTGTGTGCATACGAACGGGGAGTACGAGTTCAAAGAATCGTGCGAAACAGTTATAATTCCAAAAGCTCGCTCTACTCCGTAGCTTCTGGTCTCTCCCTCGGCTCTCTAACAAACGTTTTTACCACTCTCCCTTCACCAGCAGCTTTAATTTCACGGATCCTCCACATTGCATCCTTTCCCTTTGTCCGTAGCAGTCAAACGATGGTACTTAGAAACGTTTTTCAATTTTCGCGAGCTGCCACTGCTGCTTGCCATGCAACTTTATCATAGCAGAACCACGGACAATTATGTTATATATAAAGGGCAAGATTCGCTTTATTGCCTACCTTACCCTGTGTGGAATTTTCAATGTCGTTAGTTATTTACATATGTATATTCTCTTTCTCACAATAACACGCGCGTTTGTGACTCGGTAAAATAGAGTGTCGAAGATATAAATAAACATGTTTTGTTTGTCAAACAGCGAAAATTTTAATTGAGTTAAATTAGATGTCGGAGGTACCAGATAACACGCTTTTATAATGTTAAATTAAATGGCGCGTTCTACCGTTGTGAACTTTACTCGATTGAAAATAGAACGTAATGTTTATTGCATCTCTCGACGGAGCTGTTCATGTGAATGCAATTAACGAATTTATACTCTCGCAATTATACAGGGTGTTTCAAAATTCTTTCAACATTTGGAAGTGGGAGGTTCTTGAGTTAATTTGAAGCAACATTTTCCTTTGCAAAAATGACGTCCGCCGATTTGTTAAGGAGTTATTAACGAAAAACACGGACCAATCAGAACGCGGCTATAGCGAACGGAATCCGACTCGGCGACAGTTTCCGCTAAGTGTGGCGTAACCGTTGACCGAGCCAGAATCAATCCGCTCTAACCGCGCTCTGATTGGTCCGTGTTTTTCGTTAATAACTCCTAGACAAAGCCGAGAACGTCATTTTTGCAAAGGAAAATGATGCTTGAAATGAACTCAGGAATCTCCGATTTCCGGATGTTGAAGGAATTTTGAGACACCCTGTATACTCTTTTAGTTCTGTACATGCGCAGGACTTGAAATTAGGTTAATTAAAATTAATCCAGTAACAATACAGTAGTTTCCTTATTACATTTTAAACGCAGTGTAATTATTATATTTTAAAATAATATATAGGTATTACTAAAAACATATTACTATACAGTAAATCCTTAAATACTGTCCAACAGGCGTATTCTGGCAGACAGCGTTTGCAAAGATGACTTTATTTTTCGATTTATGACTGCGTCTACCGCGCCGAGCGAGACTTGTATTGAGAGCCGAACATAGAGGACAGAATGAAATACGGATCGCGTGACCGAAAAGTGTCGTCATTGCCAGCAGAGCGTTGCCCGGCAGTGGAGTGAGTAGACACTAGACAACGTTTACGTAGACGACTCCAGACAGTATTTAAGGTTTTACTGTATAAGGCAGCTTAATTTAAAAAAAAACAATACGAAAGCTAAACCGGTTTATTAATAATGGCAATAAATATATTTTTATAGAATCCATTTAGACCCACCATGACGTACGTAATCGTCTCCAGCAATAATTTCTCTGCTATTAGTCTGCTTCCCACTATCCGTTCGTCTTGTTTAATTATCGGTCATTGAATGCCCCCGCGTTATCGATATCTACACCAGTCACTCGCCGTGGAAAAAATCATTAATTGCCAATCAACCCACGGGCAGGTTTGGATTCGACTTTCTCGCAGCGACACGAAGGCGTTTCCCCGGATTAGCCTGTTTTCACAGATCAAGATAAAGATCTTTAATCGTTTCAGCTATTACCGATACACCTTGCGAAGGGAAACGGGAGAACCAGCTGAATCACGATCTCGTGGGAGTGATTCTACGTGTGTGGGCTGTGCCCCAACAGCCCAGACACATCCGCAATTTCGTTTTGATCGACCAGGATAGAATGCATCATTGATAGTAAGTAATACTTTTTGTTCCTGCTTCGTGCTACGATTACAACGAACCTGATACCCGGGTCAGTTTGTCAAGACTGAACGGGAGAATAAATTCTTCGGTGAGTACAGGCACACAGAAAACAGTTGGATGGCAACTTTTAGTATTAGCTTGTCCCAAGAGATTTTTTCGCACTGTGCACGTTTAATATTGTCAAATAACACGAGAATATATTTTATATATATATAATATATAATACAGGGTGTCCCAAAATTCGTGTAGTTCCCGGAAATGGGAGGTTCCTTGGGTCATTTGAAGCGACATTTTCCTTTACAAAAATGGCGTCAGCGGCTTTGTTTAGGAGTTATTAACGAAAAACACGGACCAATCAG
>CM052332.1:19299181-19356643 GCA_028455615.1 Lasioglossum zephyrum | reverse complement strand
TTTTTTATGTATTCTATAATAATTCTATTAATCTATAAAAATCAATAAAAATTTCACAAGTATTCAGACGAATTGTTTCTTTCATTTTGAAAATTTCCTAAACTCCTCTAGGAACGCTAACTGCGATATATTTCAAATTTTTTCAAGTATTGCATACTTGTGTCTTGAAAAACAATAAATTTTCGCAAGTGCTTACGCAGCCAAATTATTTCTTTCAATTTGCGCGAAAAAAAGTGGGATCCAATTACTCGCCTGTACACGGTTAACATTAGAGAAGCAGTACACAGAAAAAAGATCATCGGCAAGCGAAACGAACTTCTGGGACAGCTTAATATATCAACGGTCCTATAATTCCATTTTCCATAGATATCAGACTGTCCACTTATTAAATGGAGTAATTGAACGCGCTGCGTTATTTCATAAAATGCAGTTTCGCTGTATCAGGGAGCTGCGGAGCGGTTGCACACAATGCTCGTTGATCGTACGGGTAAGTACACCGGTCGTTGGGTTTCCGTCTCCGCATTGCTCCTTTTTCGGTTGTTTGTGCGGGGGCAGGTCTGCGCGGTGCGCAGCTTTCTTTCCCCGAAACGAGCAAACGTAGTCAATGAAACGCATCGGAACGGTCACGGCATGGCACCCGACAGAAATACCAGATGCACACGGCGATAAGCGGGTCCGTCTACGAGCCCACGGATCACGGTTCACGGCCCACGGAAACAGCATTCCTGTGTGGCGTGCGACGCTTTACAGCTTTATTGCTGGACGATTATCGAACCTGTCCGGACAAGCGATCTCAATCCGCCGGATTCACGCTGATTTCGCTTTTATTTCGTCGCCGTCGCGCCGCGCCGCGTCGCTGCGAAATTAAACGATCAACCGCGTCTGCCTTGCCTATGCGTCCAAATTACTGTTGGGACCTGATTCAACGTGCAACCAATTCCATAAGGACCCACGGTATCATTTGAACAGGTCTTGTTACAATTTCATATCCATAAAATGAAGAATAATCGTTGCGTGTTGCGACAAATGTGTTTTCTTTTTAACTTGCGGAACTCATTTCTTTTTAATTGCAGATTATTTTGCAGGATATTCCATATATGTGCTTTCTAAAAAAACATTGGAATTTGTTTTATTTTGTGTCACTGTCAATTTGACACTGAGAGACATTCAGTTGATGAAATGAGGGACGGATAAGGATTAAAGTTGACAATGTAGAAATTATTTCAATGGATCTTTATGCAAAATAAACATTTTCAACCTGAATACCAAAAACTATTTTCAGTACTCTTTAAACTACTGAAATAGAACTGATTTCCTTTTAATTGTATATTATTTTGCTGAATATTCCATTTATATGCTTTTTCAAAGTCTTGAAAATTTTCGGGTTACACTTTCACAAGCACATTCGCTACATTTTTCCGATGAAAATGGTGACAAACACGATACAGTTCGGATTTTCCATGAGTGTTTAATCCACGATTTAGTAGAACTGCATCTGAATCGGCCGGGCGAGGCAAGCAATGCGATAACACGTTGTTTGCCGCGGCGCCCCAGTACAGGGCTATGTTGAATGTAGGTAGAAAAAACGTGAAAAGTTCGCAAAATATCGGTATATTTGGCAATAGCGAAATCAGCGGAAATTTACTCGCAACGGAACATTTTCACCGCTGAGCGAAGAGCCGCGCGTGCCTCGCGCCTGCCTCGGCCGAAGCGCGACGGTGGGGGGACAGCGTCACAGAAGAGCAAGGGGGAGACTAGTCTCAATCTTTTTACGATAACTTTTGGACCACAAAAGATATTGGGATGAAATTTCCACTAAAATTCATTAAAAAAAATATTCTTACCTACTGATAATTACCGTAATAAATATATTTTTTTTGTAATCATTTTTTAATTAATTAATTCTTTAATTTTAATTAATTCTTTAAATTTTATTGTCTTAAAATAAAATTATAAATAGGAACGCAAACTTATGTGTCTAGAGGCACAGCAGAGAGGTACAACGAATGGAGTACAGATAACAAAACACTGCGTCCAAACGCGCAAAGGGGATCCCACCTGTAATCAGAATAGCTTTTCGAAAATAAAACCGAACACGACTCGACTTTCATTTAGCAATTAGAAGAACAAAGAAGATTTTTTAAAGAAAATTCTAATTTGCAGGAATCACGTGCGCCTGAGTAAACCTAAACACAAGTCTGCGAAGGTTCAATAATACAATTAAAATGTCTTGGAAATGTGCTAACTTCATTTATGAACGTCATTTAAATAATACAGCTCTTCTGGTGTAACAGAGTCGCGCAGATATATGGCTGGGCCGTGTAGAGGTCATTAACGTCTCCGTTGACCGTTATTAATTGCGAAACGACTTTCAAAGCCAAAGTAGAATAGCCCCGGAGATAGCGAGGAAGAAGAAAGATTGCATTATATATTTTTCGAAATTTCTTTCAATACATGGATAACATTTTTCAGGTACTCAGGTAATGATGCTTTAAACTTCTCCTGATTTTATATGAACTACATATATCAAAACGTTTATAGGCAACGAAAAAGATTGGCGAGTAATTTACGAGCATAGTTGATTTCAAACTTTTTCTAGTCTTGTTCATGATTTAATTCTTTATTAAAAAATCTATTTTTCACATTTTTCTTGTTCGGAAAGCGTTTCAGGTGCTCGACGGAATACTAATTGCATAGCTGCAAGAAATACTGTACGAATTTTTATAAAGTCAAAGCTTTATGTGTGACGGATCAAAAAAAATTTCCGATAAATTTCCATATCGTACGAAAACGAGAAACTGTATCGACGTTTACACTTTCTTTCTATCGAATCATTGTTAATACAGTCATATGTACGCTGGAGGCAACATCCGCCCGTAGGCCGAAAATATTTATGCTACTTTTTAGCATCTCCTCTAGCTTTGTTCATCATGTTTCTGTCTTCGAACCAGCAGTGTTCATTTTAATTGTGAGTGAGGAATCGATTGATACTTTCTTTGATACCGAAATGAAAGATTGTAAATGTTTAAACAATTTCAATACTAAATATATAATTTATAATAATAAAATTGAACACATAGGTACTTATCAACAAATTTCTTCGAAAGACTTCGCAAAAATCCGCCGATCGTCTTAATAGGAATTTTATATTTCCTCTATTATGTGGAAATATGTGCAAATTAAACGAACGCGAGATTAAAGTTTAATATGCCACCAAATAATGTGAGAAAAAGTTTGCAATGGCACACAAGCCGTAAATGAACGTTTTCATGTAGAATTCAATACTGTATAGTAAATTCCTACTACATGAAGGGTTTTCCACATAAATACAAAACTAGAGCGTATAAAATACCCGAGTGTAAGCTCTTTTTAAAATTTTAACAAGCCTTTACAACTATCACAGTGCCCCTCTATCTTTTCACTGAAACCTGAACTGAGAAAAAATCAGTGTTTTGCTAAATAGTATCATTTCAACATTGGTCACGTGCAATTCGTGTTTATCTGGCCGAACCTTTCTAATCTCTTATAATTAGACTGGGGATCTTTATGCACTTATGAAGAAATTGATTGGGTGGAATATAAAACAGTAAAGGATTGAAGAAATTCAAGAATATTGAACGTTGCTTTCAATGTAACAAAGTCGTTAAGGGATGAAATGAAAATTTTCATGTTATTCCTGTTTCCCACGATCAATGCAGAACATTTTGATTTTGCATAAAGATTCGCAGTCGACTTATAATAAATAAATAAATAAATGATGAAATTCATCGCCTTTTGGTGTCTCTCTGAAGCAACATACGGCGACCAGGACGGAAAATTTTTTCGTCCTTTGACGCGATAATGTAATCGACCCAGTTTTTGACTTCCACTTCGTTCCGAAAATACACTTCGCAAGGGGCCACGTTACACAGCCTGGAAGAAATAAAAATCTTTTAAAGGCCCGCAGAGTTCGCGGACGTTCATCCGAACAATGTAATTTCCTTCTATTTTCGTTGCCTCATCAGCAGGTAGATTGTCAGACAGCGGAATAAAGTTATGCGGCTTTGAAATCGCCGCTTCGACAACGATTCGAGATATTGTCGGCCTTCGATCGTTCGCACTTCATTTTTACGGGCAGACCTAACATCTTCGTGGTACATTTCTTCCTCGATAAACCGCGTTGAATCGGAGCCCCGGTCCTACGGATTTCCCTTTTTACTATTCGATTCCGCATTGACATTTTGCGCCGAACGGTTTTCCACTTTCCGCGCCGAATGTCCTTATTCTGCATCTTTTTTCCCCGCTCGCCCTTCTCGTTTCTCTTCCCCTTCGTCGCGACGACGAAGGAAAGCGAGAAAAAGGAACAAGGGAAACAGGGTCAGGATAAAACGGAACGTGGTTTCCCTTTGAGGGCCATGCGCGTCGTGAATCCTTCTACAACGCTTCTCCTCCGCCAATGTTCAAGGGCTTGGTCTCTTTTCTTGTCAGTTTCGGCACGGACGCCAGGACCGCCCCTTTTTCTCACCAGCACCTTTATTTACGGCGCCGATACTCAAGAGCAGGCTTGTGCGGGAACCCGAAATCTCGGAAAACCCGACGCTCGGATCGGGTCGGGAATTGTCGGGTTCCCGAAACTGAGATACGTTTCGGTTCCCGAAAGTATCAGACTGCCTATGTCTCTTCGGGACTTCGAAGCTTTCCGACTACACATGAATCGACACGAAGTTCGTATTACGTACGTACCCGTCGCCGAGATCTGTAGAGGGAGAGCGGGTGTCAAGAAAAAGAGACAGCGCGCCGTGCGCAAGTCCCGAAAAGACATAGGCAGTCCGATACTTTCGGGAACCGAAACGTATCTCAGTTTCGGGAACCCGACTATTCCCGACCGACAATTCCCGACTCGACCCGAACCCGAGATTCCGGGTTCCCGCACAAGCCTGCTCAAGAGAAATGGAAACACGGTGTATGAATCTGTGTGTCTGTGTGCAAGAAAGGCGCTCGCTCCTCGGTACACACGAAACAACTTAATGACACCAATAACACGGCTAATTTATGCTCTCGGTAAAAGTTAAGGTCGCCGCTGCCACCGAACCGCTCGCGGATTATTTCGATCCTTTTCGTAGCCGGTATACATACTTTGTCCCAACAAATCAATTATCAATGGACTGATTTTATGCATTTATGGTAACAAAAATATTATTAAAAAAAACTTAAACCGACTTCGAAACGCACTAAAAAGCATGAAATAATTTCCATTTTATAAAATATTGTATACCATATTAAATACAATACAATCTTTTCGGAGGCGGCGCAAAATTAAACATTCTCGGCACTGGAAATTACGAATATTCTTAAATTCTTCTACATGTTTTTACATATATTCATGTATCTTCTCTTCCCACCTACTGATTCCAAAGTCCACCATATTCCAATCAAATCATAATCAGCTTGTTTTGAAAGTATGTCAGTCGAAGGAACTACTCTTAGGTGTATGCAAAAATTTTAATCTTCTTCCATTGGTTCAATTTTGCTACTCATTGCTCATTAATCAATGCAACTTGTTCATTTGTTTATCTCGAAGGGATGGCAGTCAGAGGAACTATTCTTAGGTGTATGCAAAAATTTTAATCTCTTCTCATTTGTTTCAATTTTGCTACTCATTGCTCATTAATCAATGCAACTTGTTCATTTGTTTATCTCGAAAGGATGGCAGTCGGAGGAACTATTCTTAGGTGTATGAAAAAATTTTAATCTCTTTCCATTTGTTTCAATTTTGCTACTCATTGCTCATTAATCAATGCAACTTATTCATTTGTTTATCTCGAAGGGATGCCAGTCAGAGGAGCTATTCTGAGGTGTATGCAAAAATTTTAATCTTCTTCCATTGGTTGATTTTGCCGTTTAATGAATACGTAGAAATTATTCTATTCTTGCAGCAAATAATTGTTTTTTTTTGGCACTCCAAATGGAAGTTCAACGACTCTGTCACGGCATCAGTCGGTTTTGACAGAAGTCGGCGATGAGTTTTGCAGATGCGAAACTGGGGCTTCGTGGAAAACCGTGAAAGAATGTATTCCTCGAAACCGGGAAGAGGGATGCGACTTGCGCAAGTGGCAAGGGACAGGCGTCTCTTCATTTACTTATTTGAACCTCGTAACATCATTGAAACAGGAAACGAAACAATGACGTATCCCGACACGCCTGATCATGAGCACGAGGCTCACACGTCCGAAGAACCTAATTCGCTATTTTGCAATTACAATGTTTCACGGATTAGCGCGCGTTGTTCACCTTTGTTTACCGCGCCAGCAGCTTAACCCTCTCTACCTTTTCTTCTATCGTTCTTCGATTTTTCGATCAGACAAGTCGGGAATGACCAAACACAACGAACGTACAGATTGAAGTAATTTCGCGATTTCAATCCTCTGAAAGCATTGCTCTTGATCGTTGTACCGATCAAGTTTCATCAATCGAAATGAGAACGTATGGAAACAGAAATGGTTGAATTCCACTGTATAAAAGCTGCCGAGTCTATTTTCCTGTAGTTTTGATTTAAATTTGTTGTATTCTCATACAATTCGAGTTGGAATTTTATTGAAGATAACGAATTGCAGAGGCGAAAGTTAAATGGCGTAACTGGTCAACTTTGATACCTCACTTTTGTTTAAAGTGTACGTTACAAAAATACTGCATTTTTCGTGAAATAAATTTACAAACTAATTTGTAATTCAAAGTAGTAAGACGGAAAGAGAAAATAAATTTTCGTCAGGTACGTGCACAGTAATTGTACAATTGAACGAGTCTCGGCTAACGTGTCTGGTCATTATTTGCCGTTTCTACTGACAGTAGACTCCCGTATAACGCGACCTGAAACTTGTTTAAAACGACTGTATAAATACAGTGACTTCCACTAATACTCCAACACTCTTAAAAAGACGATAACTTTTTTAATATTTTACTATACGATTTGAACTTTTTTGAGAAGCTAGAACAATTAGTTTGTAGAAAATTGAAGAATTTTAGAAGAAATACTAAAAGTTGCATTTTACAATTTTTTTTCATGTGGGCCTATATTGAAAGTTTAAAAACTACGTTCTGTGTCAATTATATGCACTGTGAACGGTTTATTGAAATCGCTTGATGCGGAGAAAAACGACAGGTATTGAAAGATGTGAGAATCCTTAGATTTACTGCAGTTATAGGCCGAAAATCGTGTAAATCTGCAATTTTCACAGTCTACAAACGTTTGTAGGTCATTGCAACGTCGCCCGATTTCGACGAGAACAGGATAATTTCGACAAAACGAAGTTTTTAAATTTTCGATATAGACCCACATTAAAAAAGTTGTAAAATTCAACTTTTAGTATTTTTTCTACAATTCCGATCAAATGCAATTTTTGACAAAATTTTTTTTCACATCCTATAGCAAACCAATTGCTGTAGTACAATAATAAGAATGCTATCGTCTTTTTAAGAGTGTTCGAATATTAGTGGGAGTCACTGTATACACTTCCGTCTATAAATCACCGGACACTTACTTATCTTAAATAAAATGGTAATTAACCTCTCAAAGGAGCAGACTCATTTTTCCAGGATTGCAAGGGCGCGGGATTCGCGTTCTCATTTCTCTGTATTGTATTTTTATTTGATAAAAAATTAACAATTCAATCTTGTAAAGGTTATTGTTATTACATTGCAATAGAGATTTGGATTGACGCGTTTACATTTCGAACTGGTTAAATGGTAATGAAACTTGGAAAACATATACTCGTAAATCCATACCGGCCAACAAATCAGACAAACAACGAATCAAATATTGATGAAACAGACCCGAGCAACTTATGAAATCTGATGACCAGACTGAACCCGTCGAACGCTAAAGCTACTTTGTTAGAATCACAAACCACAAGCAGTGCTAAGCTTCGACAGGAAGTCTAATCCTAATCCGGATACCATTCTAAGTATTTACCGAAATATCTTAATTGTTCGAAACTGGATTAATTCTGCAGATTAAACATTTTCGTTAATACCGAAATGCCGGGTGGCACACTTTCCACTGATTTTAAATAAACAGTACGTCTCGTTTCCTCATCTTGTCAGCATTTTTCATTCTTGAAGAAAGTTAGTTACAAAGTAAATTCATTATTCTGACAAGAAGAGGTGTCACAGTGGACAGGTGTCTCTGATTTTAATGAAACTTTTTTCTGGTGAATCTATAGAAAAAATCCGAGCGTTTTTGACAATACTCATGACTCATGCAGGTAATTAACAATTAATGTTATAATATCCAGAAAATTCATTGATTGTCATTGTGTTAAAATCAATTTTTATAGGTTTTTTGGTTTTGTTTTTATTTTTCCGGTTCAAGAACCACGTTAGCTATTAAAAATGTTTTAATAGGAGGAAAAGAAAGGAGGTGTTTCGTCCTAGACCCGCTAGAGAACTCATCAGTAAGGCTATCTAGCGGGCCCTGCCTTATACACGGGATGTTCGAAGGCAATTTCAGAAACGTATGTATGCTGAATGGTGACAGATCAGTAACTTATCTTTTACCTGGGACTAGTTCTAGGAAATTGACTTTTGGCCAGCTAGAACGGCCAAATGCCAGTCTGAGCGATGTAAAGAAAAATGTAACGTAAATCAGCGAGTCACGAAGCTATTCGAACGCTTCAAGAAAATACGAGATGCATAAACAATTACAAAATACTCGAATCCACCAAAAAAAGAATATGTTCAAAAGTAAAAATATGTTGGAAGTGTTAACAGACACTCGTTTGACTCGAATCGATGTCCGAGATGAAGTCGTAGAATCGCGCTGCTCGAATTAGCGGGAACAGACATCCCGTCTGTCAGGCATGAATCGTGGAACACCGTAAAACGTGAAAGAAAGAAGATAAGGGTGCGAGAAAGAAACGATACTAACGAGCTCTTCGAAAGTCCGGTGGCGTGTCGCAACAGCGAATTGGTTTGTCGATCTCTCGCGACGCGGCATCATCAAGTTCGTTGAACAAAGCGAAGTTCGGAAAGAGGAGACGAGTGTTCGCCCGTTAAACACAATCGATTATCTGGCTCGTAAGATTCATACGGAGGAGGTAAAACGTGAAGAAGTGCGAGAGGTCGGCGCACCGGTCGGCGCGAAATTATAATGAAGATGACAGTTTCAGATATTGCTTCGACATTCAATACCGGGGTAAAATAGCTTCCAGGCGTGGAGATCAAGCCCCGGAACCCCGCCTTTTCTGCGTTTCACTTGATCCCTGAATAGGGGAGAAAAATCCATTTAGGTATTTCAAGAACACTCGCCCCGAACTTTGTATTATACAAACACGGCTGCGGAACGATCGTCGCATTCAGCGACTTTTCAATAGGCCATTCAATACACCTACCGTGAAACAAATTGTTCATATAATATATAAAGGGTGTCCTGTTGTATAAAATATATACCAGGACCGTGCCGTACTATGATACAGAGAGGCGACCGCATCAGGCGGCATAAACAGCGAAATCAAAATATAATTTGAATCGTTCCATAATTAAAAAACTTTACGCAAGAGAAGAATGCATTTAAAATAAACTTTTCTCAATTGTATTCTGAAAACAATTGTTAAATAACCTCGGCGCTACGGTTCGATCGTAAAAAACAAACTTAACTAAGCAGTTTTGCTAATTATTTTAAATAATCAACGTTTCGGTCACTGATTTGGACCATTTTCAAGATTAACTTAAAACTGTGTCTGTAAGAAAAAAAATATAAATACAAAATAAAATAAAAAAAACACGAAAACACAATTTTCAAAAGTATTAACTATTAAATGTTTAAATGTAAGGGAAAAACATATTCACAATTTTTCACTTACTTGCTTATGTGTGATTAAGTATGATGTATATTTATAAGTATGATGTATATTTATAAGTATGATAAATATGTATTCTGAACATTAACATTAATCCCTTTGCACTTGAAGAAAGCTTAATTTGAAAATTAAACATTCCTTTCGACCAGGAACATTTCCTACGATTTTTGAAATTGTATGGATATGAAATTGGTATAATATCTCATACAATACCTAAATGTTCAGTAATTGATTAGAATTTTCAAATAAGCTGTTCTCAATTATATTCTGGACATTAACAATAACTCTTTGTACTCGAAGAAAGCTTATCTTGTAAATTAAACATTCCTTTCGACCAGGAATATTTCCTATGACTTATGGAATTGTATGGATATTTTTAGGAACGTTTAGTAATTGATTAGATACCGTCACGTTTATTAATGTAAACAATATTTTGAATAATGGTACAGCATCTTTAATGGAAACCCATAGCAAGAAATATTCAATTTTTATATGACATTCGAAAACTCAAGAGATATATGTAGATGACAAAAAGCTCGAAAAATATTGTACCAGTCTCCAGATATAAATGTGAATGATTTTCGAGAAGACTTACATGACGTATCCCGAATGCTAGCCTATTTTATGAAACCTTTGGAAGTTTGAAATTATTTGTGCCAAAATAACATAATTGATGAATTTGATTAACATTCCCTGTCTCTGTATGTAGCTAGTGGGGAATAAATTTTTTCTAAATTAATTAATTCCAAATTACTTAAAATGTTCAATGAACCAAAGAAAATTTCGAAATCGAAGATTAAGGCGAACCCTTATTTCATTGATACCGTTGAGAGTTCTCCAATAACCTCGCGTGAATTCTACGTTTTATGGTACACCCACTAAATGATCTCGCTGGGAAAATCGACCGACCTCGTGCCCCACCGAATTCCGCAAAATTGAGCACTAATCTACCGTTTTACACATTGCCGTGAAATTTCATGATAGTAGAATGTGGTAATCATCAACGAAATCGCTTGCTGCCACGCCACTCTCTTTCATTTCCGGGACACGTTTAAGTATTACACTTTTGGAAGATGGTGCAGAAGTGGTGCCGATGCAACGCGTATCTAAAAAGGTGGAGCACTTGAACACTGAAACGTGATTGGCTTGTACGACGACGAAGATATCACCGGTAATAAAACCGCAAACGAACCAAATATACATCTGATTAAATATTAAATAATATCGATCGTAAATTGCTTTAAGCATAAATTAATGATATCGGAGCATAGGTTCGATCAATTATTACTTAAACAGTATTTGCAAATTAGCACGATATTATTTCTCAAGGTTTCGATCTGCATTTAGATCATTTTCAAGAGAATCAAATTAACATTGCGTCTGTAAATTAATAATTAAATATACATACATCGTGAAACCGTAGGAACAGAAAAAGAACACCAGATAAAACAAAAGGAATCGTTACTCATTTGCTTAGTGAGTTGCTTTCTATACATCTGATTGTTTTCAATTGTTTCCATCTTCTTTCAAACACGTTTTACCGAGACTTATCGCTAGACAACGGATTTTATACATTTATTTATGCTATGTTAGAGGAATTTAAAAATACTGTTATATTATTTTGAACCTGTTAAACATATTAACCCTTTGTCGTAATTTTACAAGTTTCTTTTTAGATAAAATAAAGTTTGACTTGTTTGTAATCAATATGTAAGAATTCGAATAAATGTTACCATGCAAACACGTTTTTGGGGATAACGACGTTTCAATCACTGTAACTGTTAAGAAAATGTTACGGCAAGTAGTTAACAAAGAAAACAGATTCTTATTTCACCTCAGTTTTCTGTAATTCAGACAGAAAATTGTTCTTTTGCATAACGATTCGCCGTCTGCTTATCACTGTGTCGGGTCACTCTATTTTCACGTGTATCCGTTTCCGATCGCTACATGTAAATAACTTTTGTCACAGCTAGATGAATTCTTTTGATCGAATAGTTTTTGCCAAAAGTCTCTTTGCATTCATATAGTCGCAGATTCGTTCATATAAATTCAGAACGGCAGCTACCTATAGCTAGTCAATCGGATATTTGCGATTAATAGACAGCCGATCTTCACGCAAAATAAAAAAATTATAACTGAATGCCAACAAATTCGAGCGAAATAGAAATTTATTTTCTTTCTTAATATGTTCAGTAGGTTGAAAATAGTATAACGATGTTATTAAATTCTTCTATCGCGTTTACTATTCTAAATTACACCTGCCCATTTTTGTTATAAATGCATAAAATACGGTTTCTAGTGATTAACCGTACTGAGACCCTCTCAATAGTCCGATGACGTAGACACCGCAATTTATCGAACGCTTTTGCGCTTTTCTGGGTGGAGTATTTTACATCCTTCATTATTACTTTCCTCCTTGATCACTCTAACCCGCATAAAGTTCGAATCCGACAATACTTTCATAAAAATCCGTTTCTATAGATAGAGCATTGTCTATTCAACGAATTCTATTCAGAAGAATTATTATTTGCAACATTTTAAAATCATTAAACAAGGGAAAACCTTTTTCTTCGACCTCTATTTTTCGAAATTCTAAATCAAAGATCCGCAGTTTGGTATTCAGAAATAATTAATGTCATGAAGATTTCTTTTTAAATGGAATACAATTTGATTCACTTGTAATCAATATACAAGCATTAAACCAAATGTAGCCGCGCGAAAAATATAAATTTTCTTTTCTCTTCCACGACATTTTTGTGGATAAAGACAAAGTTTTAATCACTACTAATTTTAAACGTTTTAATTACTAACTGTAGGGAAAATGATACGACAAGGAAATGAAAAGAATTAAAACTAGTAGTTTTTCACGGAAAAGGTTCCTGTAGAATGTGTATCACTTGTTTCAACCCTATCGATTCATTTCAATCTTCAGGAAGAATACTGAACCGACAGCTGTTATTCTTAGAAGGAACTTGCCAATAAGATTGAAGATAGTCTCCAGCACAAATTTTGCCGAACAGGAGCGATGTCACGGGAATGGAAAAGAAAAGAGGCGAGTATAATGCTAGATCCTCCAGCTTTCATACGTAATAAAACTCGCAACCTTGTTGACAGAAAAATAAAGGCTGCCAGCCCGTATCCGTGCCAGCTGTGCACCAAAATATCGCATATCCTTTCCGATTATGTTTTTATGGAAAAATACGAAGGCAAATACGCCGGGCAAGCAAAAGTAGATTCCCGACATTGCCGAGCGTGGAATTTTCATTATTGCGAAATGTTTGTATTGTTTCTCGTCAAAAACCAACTAATTCATTCGCTTATTTACAACTGAGGAACGTAGATTTTTCCGGCCATTTTCGCCCGAACTGAATAACCTGGACAATATCGAGCATGCCGTGCATACGGATATACCAAGACCAAGTATGTAATAAATAATTTATTAACCCTTCGCTGCATGATGTATCATATCTGACACAGTTAACAAATCTGGTATACTTATAGTAAACTAATAATCTGTTTTCTTACTATGTTTACTCGTGTTTATTCTTCTGAAAGTGTTGTTTCAATTTTGTCCCTATATTTTCCCCTCAAATAGAACGCAAAAACTGACTTGTTCTATCAATTTCTTCATCCCAATCAAAAAGCTCATGCAGCGAAGGGTTGATTTACATATTTACCAGAAAAAAAACTCATAGAAAATAAATTCGGAAGGCTCGAACTACTTATAGTAAACTAATAATCTGTTTTCTTACTATGTTTACTCGTGTTTATTCTTCTGAAAGTGTTGTTTCAATTTTGTCTCTATATTTTTCCCTCAAATGGAACGCAAAAACTGACTTGTTCTATCAATTTCTTCATCCCAATCAAAAAGCTCATACAGCGAAAGGTTGATTTACATATTTACCAGAAAAAAACCCATAGAAAATAAATTCGGAAGGCTCGAAAAGCCAATGCAATTTAATCCGACGTCCTATGTCAAAGCATCAGCGATGAGAACTCGACACGGCAATATCTCAAAAGTGAAAGTATGTGGTATGCGGCGTTCTTCCCAACAGCCGCAGATATTTTATTGAAAAAAACTGCAAGACATCGAATCTTTCAGTCGTAAGATGTAAGTGCCAAAATCTTTCATTTCTCTAGAACAACGCACAATCGCCTCACCTGCTACAAGATGGAGCAGCATCAATCCGATGAGGAGAGCGTCCATTCTTCTTTCTCGAAGGTTCCCTCTTCTTGGGTCCGCGACGATCGATCCGGTGGGTGAACCTTGCTGTCTGGTGCTCGATAGATCACTCGGGGTAACAGGGTGAAATCGTCGATCAGTCAGCGAGGCCCGAAAACGCGTCGCACCCGTCCCGTCGAGACGAACCAACCCGTTCACGATAAAACCCGGTGAACCGTTCCTCAACTTCGCCGGAAGAGAACTCACGTGGAGTTCCAGTGCGGTGGTGAACACGACGCGGACAAGAAGAAGAAGAAGAAGAAGAAGGAGGAGGAGGAGGAGGATGAAGAGGAGGAGGAGATGGTTGGAGGAGCAGACGGTGTCGAGCACCACGCGGTCTTGTTAACTAAGCTGCCGCTCTTTGCGGGACTGTATGACACACTGCATAGAGCGCGGTTCGAGGCCAGTTCGAAGACTGAGTACGAGTCCATATCCCGGAGGCTGACTTCTCTCGGCCCTACCAGGGTACGCCGTACAGTAATGCCCGACCATTGCCCGCCTCTGGATAACGTTTCCTTCCACCATTAGGCAACGCGCGATACTTGCTCCGTGAGACACGCCGTCCCAGCTCCAAGAACCGCTGCAGGATTATCGAGCATCTTTTCCAGGACTCGAAGCCTGGAACAAAACGATAAGATTATCGCCGGTTCTTCAAATCTAATCATTTTGCTCGTTGTCTTGCTCACAACTGCGGACTCAACCCCTGGACGGACAACTAACCTCCGACACCTTCTGACAGAAATTGCACGATGCTAGGTGCTTAAATTAATTCGTGTCACGGACGATCAGAACAGATTCTACTCTGTACAATAATCTGAATCCGTTTGTAATTCCAATTCCGTTTTCGTTTCGTTTTTGGAGAAAATCTAAAAAAAAAGAAACAATACAAGTTTTCATTTTTGTACTTATTTATTTACATTTTATTTACGTTATCATCTATTTAATGTAGATATTGCTCAAAACGTTGCCCTCTTGCAGCAATGCAAGCATTACATCTAGCACTGACTGAGCAATTAAGAGACCGAATCATAGATACAGTGCACCAAATATCACCAGAACAATGTTTTCTGCAATTTATCAAGTCAGTGCTAGATGTAATGCTTGCATTGCTGCAAGAGGGCAACGTTTTGAACAATATCTACATTGAATAGATGATAACGTAAATAAAATGTAAACAAATAAGTACAAAAATGAAAACTTGTTTTGTTTCTTTTTTTGCGATTTTCTCCAAAACAAAGCGACAAACGAAAAATTAAAGCGACTGCAAATAAGCGGCTGCTACACAGAACATTAAAACAACAGTAAATAAAAGCATTCGTCTGTGAGCATTCGTGAAGACTATCTTCTCAGACGACTAACAGCTCCTAAGTAGGTTGCACGAGGATATGAACATTTTAAATGCACAGCGAAATGTAACAATAATTCTCATAATTGCAACCGTGATATTAAACTACCGAGCGGCGTTGGACGCTCGGAAATTCGTTCACGTCTCGTCAGCGCGTGAAAATTTTAATCGAATTGCCGCGTGCATGCATCGGAGCAGCTGGAGTATAAATAATTGTAGACTGACCGTACGTTGGCTGTGCCAGTGGCGATTACGCGTCACCCTGTTCAATTTCGTTCAATTTGTATAAAATATTCGACGAAGCTCAAGTAGAATGTTAGTCCGTCTTCGATTTGCCATGATATTGAACAATTTCGCTGCTGAAGGAAAAAGAGTACTGTACACAAAATTATTAAATCTACTGTGACTATTTTCTTTTTACCTCGCAACGAAAAGTTTCTTCGTGCTTCATCATATACTATCGTAGAATCGTGCCACATTTAGTAGTAGAAGAGGAACTATTTTCGAGAGACTACAAGTCCGTTTGGCAACGGTGATCACAGCAAACGTTGACCAAAATCTGACAACAAATCTGCTGCGCCATCTACTGACGGTTTTGGTAACGCGCAAATCCCGCCTTTTCAATATCTCGTCGGTTTCCACTGGTTTCCATTTCCACCGTAACGGTGGAAATTACAGTGACCTGAAAGACCACATCGCTAAAAGTTCCACCACTGACGAGATTCAGTTGGTGGTTCAGCGCTCTCTACCTAAATAGATCATTTGTTCGTGAACCACGTGAAACTGCGTCAGTGGCGTAGGTAAATAGATTTAATACCGCAGGTAATAATTAAATGTAGAATGTTGACATTACCACTCGTACCACAGTACCACGATTTCGGCATCACTGCGCCGCGGACTGTCTCGACTGTCCGAGCCGCGTTGTAATTGTATTTACATAACCTACGTCATTGTATTGGAGCTATTTATTCGATTCTTTGGAAAGATTCGATTCTGCCAAAAAATCGAGTTGTAGAGAATCGATTCAAAAGATCGTAATCGAACATTTCTATTTTAAAAACATTAAAACGGAGTAGAGGTTAATATTTCTGGACCACGTGATTTTACAGATACCACAAGATACCATAAAGTGTAAAGAACAGTTCATATAGTTTTTCTACGTGTTACTGAGATTAATTGTTATCGAACAATGAAAAACCTAAGGCTAACTCGACGTGCCAGTCGGCCTTTAAATTTTTTACAAGGTCAGATTTTAAATAAATCGAACGCTGCGACAGCCTTGTGTACTATTGACAGAATCACCAATGATTTTTATATACTATTAAAAAATAAGTTATACAAAATTTCATCGCCCTATAAAAACGACCCAATGTCTTTCGACATCAATCAAAATTTGGAGCTCGTTGGTCTAGAATATTGCAGTGTAACACACGAGTTGTTCGCTGCCACTAAACATGGTGATATCATAACGATAAGCATGGAGCCCAAATTTGGATATGAAACAATGTTCGAATTGAATATGGATTTGCAATGCATGACACTGAGTCCAGACCATGAAATGATAATATTAGTTACAGTCGATGGTATTGTGATCACAATGGTGTCTACGTTTCATGTAATGTCAGAGGTAATTACGTGGTTCTATAACGTTTAATGAATAGACTGCAGATGTTTATGTAATTTTCAATTTTTGTACAAGATGTTTCTGTACAAAGATATATGAAATCAATATTTCAGGTAGATCTACATTGTCCAGGGTTTGGTAGAAAACAATTTGTAACTGTTGGATGGGGCACGGAAGAAACACAGTTCCATGGATCCCAAGGGAAAAAAGCAGCAATATCCCAACCGGTAAAAATATCTCAAAATGAACAAGACGATGAATCTTATAGAATCACTTGGAGGGAGGATGGCTCTCTATTTGCAGTAGGTTTCTTAGACCTAGATAGTAGAGTGAGACAGTTCAAGGTGTTTGATAGGGATGGAATTTTACAATACACTAGTGAGCTTGCTAATGGCTTGGAAGAATCGCTATCGTGGAAACCATCTGGAAATCTGATCGCTACCCCCCAGACTTTACCTAATAAGCATGTTATTGCACTTTTCGAGAAGAACGGCTTGAAACACAGAGAATTTTCGCTTCCTTTTAAGCCACATGAAATTTGGGTATGTATCAATCCTTTCTCGGAATTCATTTGTTTTCGCTAGATGTTTAATTATTGGGAAACTTCGAATACAGGTGAAGGATTTATTTTGGTCTCCAGATTCAGAGATCTTAACTATTTGGTGCATAGTGCAGGAAGATCTCTCTTCAATTCTGCAGCTTTGGACAGAAAATAATTGTCATTGGTACTTGAAACAGACCATCAGATTCCCAAAAGATAATTCATTAATATACACAACATGGACTACAATGTTCTCTTATAACAGATTAATTATGTTAACGTCCAAGGAGCTTGTTGCCTGTGATTACACTTGGTGTGTTAATCACAGTATTGGAAAAACCGTACATGACAAATCTGTTGTCGGAGTGATAGATGGATGTAAATTACTAATGACTGGGCTGAGAATAGGAATTATACCGCCACCAATGTCGCATACAACTTTAGAAACACCTGAACCAGTGAATGCCATTGTTTTTGCACCGGATGTAGAAAATGAAGATACTTGGTTCGACAGTAATACGTTTTTTTCTATTTCCGAGAGTAACAAATTAACATTTTACAAACATACAATGGTAAGTACGAATGAAATAGTACACGTAACTGTATGAGAAAATAAAATATGTTTTGAATTAGGAATCGCCGACACTGGACTACAAATGCATTGGATCATATAATATCGAATGGAACAATCCATCAATGGAATTTCAAAATACTTTCTATGACATGCATCATTTTTGTTGGCTCAATCACGATAAGGTCTTGTGCTCTTTATCAATAAACGATCGAAGCTACCTCTGCACTTTATCTTTGCGTGGAGTGGATGATCAATCGACCGGTCATGTAGTAGCAGAGTAAGTTCATGCTCAAGAATATTTCATTCAGCGTTTGTAGCATTTATTTTATATTTTTAGAGAGCTGCTCCCTATGAATGACTTAATTTTACACATTGTTCCCTCATCGAACTCGAGACGGGCTTATATGTTCACAGAACATTATGCGACAATGTACTCGGAAGTCTCGGAATTGTTAACGATAAATGTACAATTCCCCCAGTACATTAACACAGTGCAAGTAGTAAATGTTGATGGGAAAGAGATCGTGCTGTCGTTATCGTATGGAAATTGTTTCTCTATAAATGGAAAGGAAACTGCTAACAATATTACCAGCTTCTTTGTCCATTCGGAGTTTCTGCTCCTGACCACGCTACAGCATACATTAATATGCGTCAAGATAAATGAAGAAGACTTTATAGAGTTGAGTAGGCACAACTTAACTGTTAAGCCTTGGGAGAATCTGAACAATGAAAAATCGTCTACAGGTACCGATTGATTTAAAAGTTGAACATTCTATTGATTTGGATTGTAACTACATAGAATGGTCGACATTTTTTTAGAGTTAAATGTTAGACGAGTGGAGAGAGGATCTCAGCTGATTGCAGTCATTCCAAAGGATTCGAAAACGATTCTACAAATGCCACGTGGAAATTTAGAATGTATACAACCTCGAGCCTTATCCTTATACATCGTTGGCTATTATTTAGATAATTGCGATTATTTAGCCGCGTTCGATTTAATGCGTAGACAGAGAATCAATTTGAATCTGATTTTTGATCACAATCCCAACAAATTCATCGAGAACGCTGAAACATTTGTGGAGCAGGTTTCGAAGCCCAGTTGGTTGAGTTTGTTCTTGACCGAACTAGGGGAGGAATTTATTACCACTACCATATACGCAAATTATTATAAAAATCCAAGCCAGACGAACGCGGGCAACGTTGCGACAAACAAAGTAGAATTAGTCTGTGATTTAATGAGAAACATTATGGAAAGTAGGAACATTGGTAATTATTTAATTCAACCGATATTAATCAGCTTGGTTAAAGATAGAAGAAGACAAGGGTTGGAGGGTGCATTGTCGAAGATAAGAGAGATGCGAAAATCAGAAGAAACTGTTAAGAATGCGCAGTCTATAACACCAGACGAAGCATTGAAATATTTATTGTATATAGTAGATGTAAATATACTATTCGACACAGCTCTAGGGATGTACGACTTCGATTTGGCAATGTTCATCGCCTCCAAGTCGCAAAAAGACCCGAAAGAGTATATTCCATTTTTAAACGACATGAGAAAGCTCGACGAAAATTATATGAGATATTCTATTGATTTGCATTTGAAACGTTACGAGTCGGCGCTTGAACATTTAGCCAAAGACTCGAACAGATTTGACGAATGTGTAAATTTGATACGCGATCAAGATTTATATACGAAAGCGTTGAAATTATTTAAAAAAAACAACGCACAGTACACAGAGATAGCCAGAATGTGCGGAGAGTTCTTGTTAAAGAAGAGACATTATCAGGAAGCTGGGATCATGTTCCACAGGAGCAAGGATCTAAAGGAAGCATTGAATGCTTATAAATTAGCAGGAAGCTGGCAAGACGTTATCGTTATATCCACAGAAATGAATCTGAGGTAGCATAAAGATTGTTACAGGGAACTTCAGGTACATGTAAATGAATGCAGAAATAATAATCGAATGATATTTTAGCTTGACAGAGAAACGCGCACTTTACAAGGAACTTGCAGATCGATTGAAGACCGATAAACGGTACGAGGAGGCTGCAAATATTTGCATCAACTATTTGGAAGACGACGAGGAAACGGCAGTTTGTCTGTGCAATGGTAAACGGTGGAAAGATGCTGTGAGAATCGCGCATGACAGAGAACGTTTAGATCTAATCGGTAAAGTATTCTGTTAATGATAATTAGTCTGTGGATTGTATGCATTCATGACAAAAATGAGCAATGTTAAAATTATTAGCAAGGAAAAAATTTATTTTCCATGAAGATCCACAGTCTGATGATAATATATGTAATGCAAAAGTTTCTTTATGAAAAGAATAATAGAAACAAAATGATATTTTTAGAGTCTCATGTGAAAGTAAGCGTATTTGATCACGCGGATCATTTAATGACTCAAGTAGAAAAAAGTAGGCAAGACTTTGAGCTTTATAGATCTCGCCTCGCCGTAGTTAGGGCAAACATTCCCGAAAAACATGCACAATCTTGTGCTGGAATGATCAGCGACAATGAATCTGTGTACAGCGGTGGAATGTCAGACCTTACAAGTGATACAGCCAGCATTGCTAGTACACCGTCTAGTCAGAGATCAAAATTGTCTAGCTTATCCGGGTAAGAAACATAAACGCACGAATATATCGAACTCTGACTCCTATAAATTTTGCTTTGATCTACAAAATCTTCTTTAGAAAAAGTTACAGGTCGAGCAAGAATCGTAGGAAGCATGAAAGAAAGCTTTTAAGCTTGAAAAAGGGTAGTGCTTTCGAAGATTTAGCATTGATACAAGCTTTATATCAAATTATCAACAGTATCTATAAAGATAAGGGTTTGTAATTGATCTATCATTGATTACATGTATTCAGCCTGAGATATTAAAAGTAAAAACAATTGTATTATTAGATGAATTACGTGGCTTGGTACAAATGCTTATTTATTTCGATCGTGACGAGTACGCGGACAAATTGCAAAACGCCATGGAACAGTTTCTACACATAATAGAAAGAAGTAAACCTGAAATTTGGGATAAATCTGCACCTTCGAGTTTCCCAGAAATGGTATTAATAACAACACAAGATTATAAATGTTTTAGTTATGAGAAAATATTCTAATGGATTGCGTACGTATGTTTCAGGAAAATACAGAACTTTCGACTCAATTCCAAGGACTGTCTGCATCTTATAAATTAATTGGTAAGGAAAGAGTATTCTAAAAGAATATTATAAAATATTTCATTTTATTCAATCGTTTTTCAGAACCTTACATTACACGTCCGCCAGTAACTAATTCTTTACCTTGGAAAATGAATATATTATAGTACTGTTAAAATCTTGTAAAGAAAATATATGGAGTCAACAACTAAGCGATATGCCAATCTCTTTTAGAAGAATATTTAGCCCCTTTATCCAGATAATAGACTATCCTATTTAAAATTTTCACAAGTAAATAACATTTACAATATATCGTAATTAATTACGTAAGGGATAACATTTATAATGAAATTGTGAAGCGGTTTCATTATAATATATAAAGTAAATATGCCAGCAGTAGTTGGAACACAGATATTCTGGTGTAATTCATCGAGGCAAATAATGTCTATCGCTACAAATGCAACAAACAAATTGGTATAGCACCAAGAATGAACTGTTCAAATTCATCAGTGTTATGCTCTTGTGAAAATGTTTGTATCAAAGTTTATATACCAAGTTAGTATAGTCTGGAACACTAGTATATTTTTATACACTACCGTTACAACTACAGCTAATATCAAAAAAAGTCTTTTTAGAATTGTGAATAAAAGCCAAAGTATCTTCACTATTTAGTATAAAAAATTTTAATTTACAATCTAAATAAGTTAAAATCAAGCTTTAAAGTGATATTGGACAAACTACATGAAATAATTATTATAAATTCACAAAAGGTCGATATGTTACAAAAACTAAAATCAAAAATATTAATAATAAATAAATAAATCACCCCCTTCTGTTTATTCTTCATGAACGGTATTAAAAATATTGACGGGCAAAAATAAAATCGCAACGGTACAACGCTTAAAATAATGATTAACACGGCAATATTTGGATGGCTCTTTATTAACAATGTTTCTGTTGATCATGTACAAAAGCAGAGAACTGTGTAAACAAAATAGAAAATACTTAATTAATAAAAATGTCTTTTACATTTTCTATTGTTTTGTTCAATTGCACACTGGTTTGACGGTCCAAGTTGTTTCACAGCCAAGACCAATCTCCTTTAATATCATAAAAACTTCACAACGCCCAAAATTTTTGCTTTCAAGTTCTAAATAGTAACAGAGACTTTAATTACCAATGTAACAAATTTATTTACAGGCGTCTTAATCAAAGTCTATATAGCGCCATGAAGAGTACACGATGTCAAATGGATTCCTTCTGAATATTATAATCTGAAAGAATGCACCCATCATGAATTTTTTTATCGGCGAAAATCAACCTTTGTCTAGGAGAATACCTTCTTAGTCTTAAATTCTAGCTTTTACGTCTTTAATAGCATCAGTATCTTCAACTTTCAACGTAATAGCTAGTCCAATCAAAACGAAACATGTCTTGCCTTAATGTCGCAATACAAGATTGAGCATGGATACATTTCGAATATTACAGTCAAAAAGTGTGCCCCCATCTGTAAGCTCATTATCGGCGAAGATCAACATCTGCATCGCCGAGTGTATATCGTCTTTGTCTTGAATTTCAGCCTCCACATTCTTAATATCATCAGAGGCCATTACTTCCACTGTATCAATTTTACCGGGAAGGGTCTTAATGAAAATTTGCATGCCTCCCCGAAGCCGCAATACCAGATGCAGTGTAGATTCCTTTTGAATATTGTAATCAGAAAGCGTGCGTCCATCTTCAAGCTGCTTACCGGCGAATATCAACCTCTGTTGGTCCGGTGGAATACCTTCTTTGTCTTGGATTTTCGCCTTCACATTCTCAATTGTATCGGATGCCTCAACCTCCAGTGTTATCGTTTTCCCAGTAAGAGTCTTCACAAAAATTTGCATCCCCCCACGAAGCCGCAAAACGAGGTGCAATGTAGACTCCTTTTGAATATTGTACTCAGAAAGTGTACGGCCATCTTCAAGCTGCTTGCCGGCGAAAATCAACCTCTGCTGGTCCGGTGGAATACCTTCTTTGTCCTGAATTTTGGCTTTAACATTCTCAATAGTATCGGAAGCCTCAACTTCCAAGGTAATCGTTTTTCCTGTGAGAGTCTTCACAAAAATTTGCATCCCCCCCACGAAGCCGCAATACGAGGTGCAATGTAGACTCCTTTTGAATATTGTACTCAGAAAGTGTACGGCCATCTTCAAGCTGCTTCCCGGCGAAAATCAACCTCTGCTGATCCGGTGGAATACCTTCTTTGTCCTGAATTTTAGCTTTTACATTCTCAATAGTATCGGAAGCCTCAACTTCCAAGGTAATCGTTTTTCCGGTAAGGGTTTTCACAAATATTTGCATGCCTCCACGAAGACGCAATACAAGATGCAATGTAGACTCCTTTTGAATATTGTAGTCAGAAAGTGTACGGCCATCTTCAAGTTGTTTACCGGCGAAGATCAATCTCTGCTGGTCTGGTGGAATACCTTCTTTGTCTTGGATTTTCGCCTTCACGTTCTCAATTGTGTCAGAGGCCTCTACTTCCAATGTAATCGTTTTTCCGGTAAGGGTTTTCACAAATATTTGCATGCCTCCACGAAGACGCAATACAAGATGCAATGTAGACTCCTTTTGAATATTGTAGTCAGAAAGTGTACGGCCATCTTCAAGTTGTTTACCGGCGAAGATCAATCTCTGCTGGTCTGGTGGAATACCTTCTTTGTCTTGGATTTTCGCCTTCACGTTCTCAATTGTGTCAGAGGCCTCTACTTCCAATGTAATAGTTTTACCGGTCAGTGTTTTAACGAAAATTTGCATGCCTCCTCGAAGACGGAGTACAAGATGTAGTGTGGATTCCTTTTGAATATTGTAGTCGGAAAGCGTGCGTCCATCTTCGAGTTGTTTACCGGCGAAGATCAACCTCTGCTGATCTGGAGGAATACCTTCTTTGTCCTGAATCTTTGCCTTAACGTTCTCAATTGTATCAGACGCCTCTACTTCCAACGTAATAGTTTTTCCGGTAAGGGTTTTAACGAAAATTTGCATGCCACCTCGAAGTCGCAATACAAGATGAAGCGTCGATTCCTTCTGAATATTATAATCAGAAAGTGTACGGCCATCTTCAAGCTGTTTACCCGCGAATATTAATCTTTGCTGGATTGGAGGAATACCTTCTTTGTCTTGAATTTTCGCCTTTACGTTTTCAATCGTGTCGGAGGCCTCAACCTCCAGTGTTATTGTTTTTCCTGTAAGGGTCTTCACGAAAATTTGCATTCCCCCACGCAGCCGCAATACAAGATGGAGAGTGGATTCTTTTTGAATATTGTAGTCAGATAGTGTGTGGCCATCTTCAAGCTGTTTCCCAGCGAAAATCAGTCTTTGTTGTTCTGGGGGAATTCCCTCTTTATCCTGAATTTTTGACTTCACATTTTCAATTGTGTCAGACGCCTCAACTTCCAATGTAATAGTTTTTCCAGTAAGGGTCTTAACGAAAATTTGCATACCTCCACGAAGACGCAGCACAAGATGCAATGTTGACTCCTTCTGTATATTATAGTCAGAAAGTGTGCGGCCATCTTCAAGCTGTTTACCGGCAAAAATTAATCTTTGCTGCATTGGGGGAATACCTTCCTTATCTTCGATTTTCGCTTTCACATTCTCAATCGTGTCAGAGGCTTCAACTTCTAAGGTAATGGTTTTTCCGGTGAGAGTTTTAACAAAAATTTGCATACCACCACGCAGACGAAGTACAAGATGGAGAGTGGATTCTTTTTGAATATTATAGTCAGAAAGTGTGCGACCATCTTCAAGCTGTTTGCCAGCGAAGATCAACCTCTGCTGGTCTGGAGGAATACCTTCTTTGTCTTGAATTTTAGCCTTTACGTTCTCAATTGTGTCAGAGGCTTCAACTTCCAATGTAATGGTTTTTCCAGTGAGGGTTTTAACAAAAATTTGCATGCCTCCGCGTAGACGCAGTACAAGATGCAGTGTAGATTCCTTCTGAATATTGTAGTCAGAAAGTGTGTGGCCATCTTCAAGTTGCTTCCCAGCGAAGATCAACCTCTGTTGTTCTGGTGGGATTCCCTCTTTATCCTGAATCTTTGCCTTGACGTTCTCAATCGTGTCAGAGGCCTCTACTTCCAAGGTAATCGTTTTTCCTGTAAGAGTTTTCACAAAAATTTGCATACCACCACGCAGACGAAGTACAAGATGGAGCGTGGATTCCTTTTGAATATTGTAGTCGGAAAGCGTGCGTCCATCTTCAAGTTGTTTACCGGCGAAGATCAACCTTTGCTGATCTGGAGGAATACCTTCTTTGTCCTGAATCTTTGCCTTAACGTTTTCAATTGTATCAGACGCCTCTACTTCCAATGTAATAGTTTTACCGGTAAGGGTTTTAACAAAAATTTGCATGCCACCTCGAAGTCGCAAGACAAGATGGAGCGTCGATTCCTTTTGAATATTATAGTCGGTCAGCGTACGTCCATCTTCAAGTTGTTTACCGGCGAAGATCAACCTCTGCTGATCTGGAGGAATACCTTCTTTGTCCTGAATCTTTGCCTTCACATTCTCAATTGTGTCGGACCCCTCTACTTCCAATGTAATAGTTTTTCCTGTAAGGGTCTTGACGAAAATTTGCATGCCTCCTCGAAGACGGAGTACAAGGTGAAGAGTAGATTCCTTCTGAATATTATAATCAGAAAGCGTTCGACCATCTTCTAGCTGTTTCCCGGCGAAGATCAACCTCTGCTGGTCTGGTGGGATTCCCTCTTTATCCTGAATCTTTGCCTTCACATTCTCAATTGTATCAGACGCCTCTACTTCCAACGTAATAGTTTTTCCTGTAAGAGTTTTCACAAAAATTTGCATACCACCACGCAGACGGAGTACAAGATGTAGCGTGGATTCCTTTTGAATATTGTAGTCTGAAAGCGTACGTCCATCTTCAAGTTGTTTACCGGCGAAGATCAACCTCTGCTGATCTGGAGGAATACCTTCTTTGTCCTGAATCTTTGCCTTAACGTTTTCAATTGTATCAGACGCCTCTACTTCCAATGTAATAGTTTTACCGGTAAGGGTTTTAACAAAAATTTGCATGCCACCTCGAAGTCGCAATACAAGATGGAGCGTGGATTCCTTTTGAATATTGTAGTCGGAAAGCGTGCGTCCATCTTCAAGCTGTTTACCGGCGAATATCAACCTCTGCTGATCTGGGGGTATACCTTCTTTGTCTTGAATTTTTGCCTTTACGTTCTCAATTGTGTCGGAGGCCTCCACCTCCAGGGTTATTGTTTTCCCAGTAAGGGTCTTAACGAAAATTTGCATGCCTCCACGTAGCCGCAACACAAGATGAAGTGTGGATTCCTTTTGAATGTTGTAGTCAGAAAGTGTGCGGCCATCTTCAAGCTGTTTACCAGCGAAGATCAACCTCTGCTGATCTGGTGGAATGCCTTCTTTGTCTTGAATTTTCGCCTTCACATTCTCAATTGTGTCTGATGCTTCAACCTCTAAGGTTATTGTTTTTCCTGTAAGGGTCTTAACGAAAATTTGCATGCCACCTCGAAGTCGCAATACAAGATGGAGCGTGGATTCCTTTTGAATATTGTAGTCGGAAAGCGTGCGTCCATCTTCAAGCTGTTTACCGGCGAATATCAACCTCTGCTGATCTGGGGGTATACCTTCTTTGTCTTGAATTTTTGCCTTTACGTTCTCAATTGTGTCGGAGGCCTCCACCTCCAGGGTTATTGTTTTCCCAGTAAGGGTCTTAACGAAAATTTGCATGCCTCCACGTAGCCGCAACACAAGATGAAGTGTGGATTCCTTTTGAATGTTGTAGTCAGAAAGTGTGCGGCCATCTTCAAGCTGTTTACCAGCGAAGATCAACCTCTGCTGATCTGGTGGAATGCCTTCTTTGTCTTGAATTTTCGCCTTCACATTCTCAATTGTGTCTGATGCTTCAACCTCTAAGGTTATTGTTTTTCCTGTAAGGGTCTTAACGAAAATTTGCATGCCACCTCGAAGCCGCAGTACAAGATGCAGTGTGGACTCTTTCTGAATATTGTAATCAGAAAGCGTTCGTCCATCTTCAAGCTGTTTACCGGCAAAGATTAACCTCTGCTGGTCTAGCGGAATACCTTCCTTGTCTTGAATTTTTGCCTTGACATTTTCTATTGTGTCTGATGCTTCAACTTCTAAGGTTATTGTTTTCCCAGTTAATGTCTTAACGAAGATCTGCATATTTATCTAAAACAGAAATTATGAATAATATAACATGAATATACTATCATTAACATAAGGTTTAGTATTTAAGATTTTTGTGATTATTTGTATGTGTAACTAGTTTTTCATGTAAGTACGTGTGAAAGTTTCTCTTCTTTCATTTATTGAAACTGCTACATCATTCATTGCATAATAAGGTGAAATGTTTTAAATAAATGCTCTGAATATCAAAATTATGCGTGCATCCATATAGTGCACCTTGCTTAGTTATTCAGTTAGTTAGACATTTGTTACAAAATATGAAATAGCATTATCACTAATGTCTTTCTTAACAATGCATTGTAATGTTGCAAAACTCCTATGAAGAATATTTAAATTTATCTTAAAGATCATTTTTCCTTGGACAATGTAATTGTTGTATATGTCATATTGTGAAAACCGCAAATACAATATAATTTAGTCTAGTTTTACCGGAGTATTTAACGAATTTACTTTTTTCTGTGGATAACATTTGAACAAGTATCAGCATCTAATTTAATTCATATGTCACAATTTATTACAGAGTCAGAATCTCCAAATATGAATGGCTTTCAAAAAATCATCATTTGTACTTCAAAATGCATATTAATATGCAATAAATGCACGTTTAATAAAGTATACAGATCATGCGAACAATATACAGTGCGTCTCGTAAATCATATATCTACAATACTGTATCTAAATTTTTTACCGTATACGAATGACAGGAGTTTAAATCACAAAAATCTATGTCTGGAACAATCTAAATGTCATTCCACAATGGCGACCGTTTGATGAATCAATAACGGCCATCTTGTGTTCGATTATTATGGAATAGAAAAATAATGAATTTTCAGAATTGTTATTGCAAACTGTTCTACAAACTCGTTACCCTTACAAATGGGTAACTATAATACAACACTTGCATGAACTGTCAATCAATTCTAATCCTATTTAATCAGCGTCTGTGTCTGACGTTTTGACAGCCGGTTTTACTTTTCGAAACAATACTTCATGTATTTAAGACAATATTTCATGAATGATGAAACTGACAACTTGGATTACAAAGGGATCAGTAAAGAATTAGAATTGAATTAACTGTAAAGCTGCATATTCCTCGACGAATCAATTGTCAATAATAATAATTTTATCATATAAATGTACGTATTAGTCGCAGTAACTTACACTTAGTAGAAAAAATGCTTACCTTCGAAAGTAGCAAAAATTTCTTTTAAAATTCAGTAAAACTGTATCTCTTCTACACAAATCGCTTATAGTTCTCGCAGAACTGAATAGAGTCAGATACGGGCGTTCCTTTTATGTTGGCCGACGTTGCTAACAGAATACTGAGTGATCATGCGCAGATGACTCACAAGATATCTGCAAACACACGCCTATTGGACCAATTCTACACCGCTGCTCGCTGTGTGACGTTACCGCATCCGATTGGTACCTAACACAAAGAGAAAATATACTAATCATTATACCTTGATCAAATTCAATGAACTAGTATTATTTATAGAAATCACCTGTTGTATTTATTTCGCTTTCAAAACCAATGCAACTTATCGGACAAACTATTTTTATTTTAACCGGCTTTTTCTTTCGATTGGCATACTTTGATAAGTATAGATGGCGCACATAAATACTTAAATCATTAAAGAAAGGATTGTTTTTTTTATAAAGATTTGTTTTATATTATTCACTCTGTTTAGATCCAATGTACTTATTACGGATATTATTTAGCAAAATTAAGTTTAATTCGAATATAGCGTAATCTAGGTTATGTCGAAAGTGTAATAAATTTTAAAATTCAGAGGAACAAAGAACAGCTAATTTTAAATGTACCACTTTTAACGACTACTCGTTATAGAACTGCATAAAATTATTCTACGTTGCAAAGTAGCTATTATTTCACTGATGCAACCATTTTAGAAACTGATTAAATTCTTTGATTCAACTAATAACAATTGTACATTAATTCTCTAAATGTTGGAAGTCAATGTTAAAGTTTTATTACATTTTTCTTGAGTATTCATACTGATTTTAATTGAAATACACGCTATATCGATTTTTAAGAAGTTATTGTTGTATGTTTAAAATCAGGTTTTTTCTTTGATAGCGCAAAAGAAATACACAAATATCGGTTGACTGTCATACCTATTTTTATTCTTGTAGCGAATTCATCGTAGAAACAAATGGTTACCTTATATACACATATTTCAAAGAGTTCATTGCAACGATCTGTGAAGAAAATTTCATTTATTCATAGCATAGTACTCTAAAAATTCTACATACCTATGCTTCTACTTACCAGTCATTTATAAATAAACATGAACAATGTACTACATATATAAATATATATATATATTCTACTTCGTTGTAATAAATTGATGTTAAAAAGAAAATAACTAAAATAAACTAGATCATTTACAACTGTCGGCAATTAATTTTTCGTTTATGTAATTATCTTGTATGAAATACATGGCAAGTCCGAAAACATGCATTTTATCTTATGATAGTCTATATATGTACATTTTTAATTTTAATTTTCATTATTAACATCGAAATCTCATCGATTTTAGTGAAATGCACAATTATATAATTTGTCAGTATTCATACACTATCTGTTAGTGTAATCGAAAAAATGAAATGAAAACTCGCATACTTTTTGTCGGTGATTTTTCGAATAACTTGCATCGACATGTTTAAAAACTGATTTCACAATTTTCAGAAAACTTGAAATTTTTTAGCTAAACATTTGCATTACGTTTCACAAATCGAATGTTGGAAATGAAATAGAATGGCACGAAAATGATATGTTTTTCTTTTGTGCATATATATGTATAAACATATATATTCACGAATCATTGTAACAGAAGAATGAGCTTGGCTTTCTTTGTATACTGGTCAGTTCTTAATACTGCGAAAATAAAATATATACTATTTAAATTGAAAATTCCTCAAGGCTCTACACACATTTATTTTTGCAGGTTACAAGGACTAAGCGAAGAAAGTTTGCGAATTTTCTTTGTAAAATACCTGCAAACATACAGCATACTGTTACATTAATATTTGGTTCAAATGACAATAAATTAAGAATACATATGTCATGTAGCTCGAGTATGTACAAATACGTTTTCATTAATACTGTAAAATAGGAAACGAAAGGTGGCTTCTGCTTTACTTTATATTGATTTTTTTAAAGCGCGTATCAGTTCAGTCAAGACAGCGAATTAATATATATGTATATGTAGATCATATTAATTCTAGAAAGTACAAGATCGTAAGAGAAAAAAAAATGACGGGATTAAATGAATAAACAAAGAGTATTGAATAGACTAGTTGCACCAAACAGAATCAATATATGCCACATGAAGATCATAACTGAAATATATATATAAATTAAAATTTTGATTCACCTAAAAAGTGTATCTTCTAATACGTTTATTGGGAAATTAATACAAAATATCAGTCTCAGTTCTGCTCGGTGCCATCCAAAAATAAAGTAACTTTTTTTTGTATGAGTGTTCGTTCTTGTAAAAAATTACCTAGTAACCATAATCATACAATTTGAGTGCTATTGTGTGTGTGGCCTTCATACTATGGAGGATTTCATCATTAGACCGATTTTGTTAATAAAAAATCACTTATACTACATACGTAAAGGAATATGGTAGTGAAAAAAATACTTATATACTTATCGCATGCATGTTCGATTTATTCAAAGAGGATTTGCATGTGTACAACAGAAGATCCATACACTGTGTCAGAAATTTATTTTAATACGAACATTTTGAAATGTATTAAGTTCTCCTGTATAAGATTCTTTGTAAACAAAACTGCAGCAAATATTAGAATTCTTGACACGTGCACTTAACCCTCATTGGACAGCAAAGCGTCTATTTCAATAATCGATTTGCAATTCTGCTTTCTTGGAATCTTCTGCGTGAATTAATATACGCGACGTGAACATACGACTTATCGGGGTGCAGTAAACGTACTGCAACTTTTTACGACTACACACACAACATACACACGAATTCTCAATACAAACTAGCCTATGAATAACACGTTCACAGTTCGGACATATAAGCTCGAATTTAATAGAAACGCGAGATCATTTAAGAGCAATAAGTAAGCAAGTCTCCTTCTCATTAGACTACAACAGTGTGTTATTCTATTAGTTTTAAGAAGGCTTTCAAGGTAATTTTATTAGTGTCGTGATTTATTGATTTCTTTTTATTATCATTTAAAATCATTATGATAATCATGATCTTTGTATGGGACACGGGACTGTGAACGTGTTAACTTCAAAATATAAATCTTCATTTTTTTACCATCTTTTTTTTCTATTAAACTCCTCCATCATATATTGTGACTTTGAAATATAGCTAAATAAGTAATTCAAACTAATTAACGCATTTATCATTTCCTTCGACAAAATTCTAGTGCTGGAACTAATCGTACCAATTGCCTGTTTGGGAAAGATCTTAAGTCTTCTTTAAGATTTTTTTTTACATACTAAAATGATTGCAAAAATGTCCTTACAAATTCTAAAAACTAGATTTGTAACTTGCCGTCAACGTTGAAATATTTCACGAAATAAACCTAAGATGAATTAAGATCGGAGAAATGAGACATGTTTTTTTTTACAACATGTTCGAAAAACCTATTTGTAAATTTAAACTTGCAAAAATGCAAGCAATACATTATTTTCTTCCTTCAAACGTTGGACTTACTACTAGTAGGAAGGTGAAGAATTCATAATGTTATCATACGTATAAGATAAAGTCAAGATATATAATGGTATAATCTGATTTAATCATTTCCTTTCGCCGTTGAAATTATGATTTGCGAATTAAAAATGATGCCACTAGTTGTCCAAAGAAATACCTACACTCGAAACAGTTGTCGAAATATAGTAATAGGTCATTTAGTCCTGATCTATAAACTTTGACATCTTCCCAGTATAGACAGGTTTCATTGAACAAGCAATTGACACGAGGAAAATTTGTTTTCTTATGCTATATAAGTTATGAGTAAATCAGTAAAGCAAGTATTTTGGTAGATCTATTTGGAGTCTGTCTCCATTTTGATCTCCTCTGCTTTTTTATCTTTTTTTGAAGCTTCACTGTCCGTGCCTTCTCCGATACTATTGTCGCGTCTTCGCTTTCTCGTGAATCGGCCTTTATATTTAGGTGGAGGAAGTTGTTCCATACCAAGAACCTTATGAATCTGGCGGAACGCGACCAATCGTAAAGCATGCTGCGCCGACGCTGTTATATCTTCTCTTTGTTGGGCCGTCATATTACCAATAGCATCGACTGGTTCCTTCTCGCATGGATCGGATAATCCTGTACAAAAGTATCATACATAAATTTTGCAATCTATTACGGAATCCTGAATAATTTTTAATATACAAACTAAAAGATCAGATTGCCAAATCATCTACGCTGTATCGCGAAAAATTTCACAGTGAAGTAAAAGTCGAAATACTCGACTTTTAAATCAACAATGAACTTCGCGATAAGCTCAGTCTCGTCATCAGTATCATCATTTTGGTTTAGTGATTGATTCTGAAGAAATTGATTTGTTCAAGGAAAAATAAAGTACCTGGACTTCCTGGAAGTAATATTCCTCCAGCCACACATTCGAGGAGTCGTCGTAAAGCTTCTCCTGGACTAAGAGGACCTCCAGCAGTGCTGATCACTTTCTCAGTCAATAGTTCCAAAGCCTAAAAGGTATTATCATGAAAATAATCACTAATTTCGCCTATGCAATAAAGTTCAAAATAGAAAAGATAAGAAATAATTCGATTTTATTCAAGAAAGAAAGACTTAAAAAAATCTTCAAATAAGAGAAGTATTATATAGAAATGATTGAGTACTAACCCATGGGTTCAGTGGTCCCCAAGTGGGTACGCGGTTACAAAGATCACGCATTATGCGAATGACCATAACACAGCTCTGCAGCGAAGTAGCTCTAGCCTGTTAAATATGATTAATGCTTTAGTACTCACATTGTAATGTACACATTAAAGTCTCTGAGTCTTCTGAAGATGCGACGCCCTAAACTACTTTTTAATTTGCTTTGTGTGGGCTTTAGCTATCCTCCCAGCCTCGTGCCTATAACCCCTAAAGTAATTAGCCCATATCAAAATTATCGGGTGTTTATTAATTATTTCCTGAATAATACCTAACATAATATTGAAAAAAAACGTACAACGTATTCGAAAAAAATGTACACTCGACAAAGTGCCAGATGGACTAGTTGAACTTATAATTGGAAAAACACCCGATATGCTTATTTGACACCACTGTGTGTTTGTGCTTGTCTGTCTTGTAACATTCAACAGTGCGTAGAACGCACATTGTGTAGGTATAAAGCATAGAATAAGATACATATTTATAAAGTACAAAGACGCTAATTATTAAGAACTTCTAAGACAGACCTAGAACAGACTCAGTCTAGGCTACAATGCATTAATATTAAATCCAGAATAATGAATAAGCTTATTCATAAGCATCATAAAGCGGTTCAGTGCGTTTATAAACAAAACAAACAAAACTACATTATTCTTTGAAGAAAACGTTACATATGTACTTTGAAATGACTTTTTCGCAAACAGTTTCCTATTATTCTGGATGTTGATGATTGAAAGCAAAGCAAATGTAAGTTTGCGGTGTGCATCAATTACTATTAATTGCTACAGTTCACACTTACATAATGCTTAAACTTCTTGTCTGAGATTACCTGATCGCACGTTGAATGTTTCTGCATCATAAATCATATATGAACATGTATGTAACGCATCTTTTCGTTTCAAAACAAATTGCCAATAACCAAATGTTGCCACTGTCGCCCGCGTGGAATGATCCATAGTAACAAACGATTCTATTAAACCTATATCGGTTGTCTTTCATAAGAAACTTGTCAGTGGACAAATTGGATTGGCAGACAATAAAGAATTGCGAACATCAAACGTGATCAAATAAATGTTTCAGACAAAATCATATCAACAAGAAGATGATAATAAAAATAAAATTTGTCACAAGGCTGGAAGTTCTAAGACTGCTCTTTTTGGCGGACAGAGAGAGAGGACAACTTGCACGCGTTTCGTGTATTTAGGAAAAAATAACAGAAAACAATCGTTTAGTGCCAACAAAAATGGCACCGACAATTCGAGATCTTGAACTGAGAGTTGATTGATTCAAACCTGAAACCACTTGGCATGCCTGAGTGCAGCTAAAGCCTCCAAACACTTAGCCTTGGGAAGTACATCTGGTGGATCTGGTTTCGTCACAGCGGGCGCCGCGGGCGTTGTTTGCGGTTGAGCAGCTCCCTGTTGCTGCTGTCCAGCATTATCTGAGATTCCAACAAAGAAAGCACAACACGCTTAGACAACACTTAGAGTGTTTGATCATGCCCAATTTGGGTTTTCCCTCTATAATTATACTTTGAACTCAAGCAGATGAATATCGCTCGAGGAATATATAACCTACGACATTGTCATCAAAACAAAAATAAACCTAATCGAATGTAGTACGTGACAATGGTGAGTTACTTCCATTTCTGTACGTCCTTTTTTATTGTTTTATACAGTAAAATATGGTTGAAAAAGAACGACCGACGGTTCTCGCGCGAGGTGATAACGTTACTCGAAGATAAATTATGTGAAGTAGCATTATCAAAAAGAATCGTCGGTTAGAATGTAGAATTTACTACGCATTGTACAATATACGTACAACATTCGATGATAGAGGGTTGTTTCATTTTAGATTATCTATGCATGATCAAAAAGTCCATAGTTTTACAATTGCCTCAGCGTTGTTTCCTCATACCAAAAGCGTGTCCACGTTCATTGTTAGCATACTCTTCATTACTGGAGACTCCAGCTCAGCTGATTTATTAGGAAAACTTATAAAATGTGTTATTTGCAAGTTAACTTAAACTGAAGGAAAAACGTTTTAATCGTATCAAGTTTACGCTCTCTCTTTTCCGTTAAAATTTAAATGCCTATTATATGTGATACTTTTATGTACGCTCTTACATTGTGTAATACTTTTTCTTTGTACTTTTCTATATTTCTTTTGTCTTTAAATTCATTCCAAAGGTTTAACAATCATATGTCAATCGTGGACACACCAAATTGCAGCTGCATTAGAAAGGGAAGGAATTTCGTTATGTTAGAGCGTATATACACTGACAACCGTTGAAGTCCGTGGCTGCCCCTGCATCTTCCTGGTGCTTAAAAAATTTACAAAAAAGCTTTCGGGCCATGAAAAGAACAAACGTAATTCAGAAACAACGCGTGTCTGAGAAAAGAACATGAAAATAAAGGACGTTTTCTGTAATAACCGTTGAAACACATTAAGTACAAATAGTTATCCTTTTCTTGGCCACTATGAAAATGTAAAACGTTCAAATTACCTGCAGCTGCTGCTGGTTTGGGCGTTTCGCGCATTAATGGACTGGTGAGTGTTACACTGACAGTCACGCTGCCTCCGGAAACGGTTAAAGCAGCTGATTCCGGATGTTTTCCAACATTGTACGTATCCTCAGGAGCTACAATCTTTAATTGAGTCGGAAGAATTTCAGCAACTTTGTTCAATAACGTCCTACAAAACGAAAAAGAATATAGCGAAAATAGTAACTTCACTATATTTGTATCAAACATATAAACTATGTGAGACAGTGGCGTTGACTAACCGTGTTGGTTTCTCTGCACACAGAACTACGAGGCAAACATGGTTATCACCAGATAGAAGGAGTCCCTTTGCCAGATTTCCAACACGCATGACACCCCTAAGTATTCTTAAATCTTCCTTTTCCTTTTGGAACGAGAATAAATTGCCGTCGCTACCATCTTCCTTTTGCGGAGTTGTAGATTTCTTCTTGTCGGGTTCTTCTTTTACCTTCACTGTGTCTGCGTTTATTTGTTGTTGTTGAACAGGTGCAGCTGGAGTTGCTGGCGTAGCATTTGTAGCTGTTGGAGTTTTCTTGCCTGCGATGAGAAACAATATACTTTTATTAATTTCCTTTAATATAAAAGTGGTAAATAGACTGCGGATCCTAAATGCAAAATCAAAATTGTCTGCATCGATTGCAAGAAATAGAAACTAAATTGAATGTTATTTCTTCCCTTAATGAATTTATATTGACATCTTCAATTTTTTAAATTTTACAACAATTTTCAATTTCATCTACTCGATTTTGCTATAAATGTACAGAGATTCGCAGTCTAGCAATAAATCAACAAAAGAAAAATTCAAGTAATTACCAGCTTCCGCTAACGTATCGGATACAAACTTCAACGCTTTCTCTGTATCCGATACTATTTTCTGAACTGCCAGCAGTTCCTGTTCTTTCGGGTAAATATTTGTATGATGGGCTAATACATGTTTATCATCAGATGAATCTGGCCTGCGCTGAGGACCAGGGAACATCATCATTGGAGGTGGTACTGGGAAAGGTCGCGGTATTGGTGGAGCTCCTCCTGGTCCACGCCCATAACGTCGATACCATTCATAATATTCGCATTCCTCTTCATATCGTCGACGTTCTTCCCAATACATCATTTCCTCATCCATCATCGGGCCCATTGGTCCCAACTGATTAATTTCTTCTCGCCGGCGTATATATTCATCTCGCATCTGTTGTCTGCGCAATTTTTCTTCTAACAGTTTTCTTTGCTTCAAGCTTGGTTTCATATCAACTACTAGGTCTGGATTAACCTTCTTCTTGTATGCAAATCTGTGCCGCCTTCCTTTCATGTGCATGTCTTTGGCATTAGGATCATTAAATCTGCATTCGCAAAGCTTACAATTGAAGCTTATGATTTTTCCGTCCTCTGATTTATTCTCCTCAATATATTCCTGACCAACTGGCTGGATGTCTTTCTCGTCAACAGCTGTTTCCTCTACAGTCTCTTCCGCTGCTGTTTCTTCGGGTTTAATCTCTGCTGTTTGGTTCTGGTTCACAGTTCCCAAATTTCCAGCTGTAAAATAAGAACATTGTTGCCATTATAAATATACTAATTTATGGGTTTACGAAGAAATTGGTTGGGTGAAATATAAAACAGTAAAAGATTTAAAAAATTCAAGAATGTTGTAATGTTACTTTTACTGTAACAAAGTCGTTACTGAACGAAATCAATTTTTATGCTATTCCTGCTTCCGACAATCAATGCAAAACATTTTTATTTTACATAAAGGTCTGCAGTCTAATTATTAGATACTTTATATGCGAGCGTGAAATACTTACAGGCAACAAAATTAATTTTTGGAGTGGCTGTTATCGTAGCCTTCCTAGTACCAGGAGTTTTAACAGCAGCAGCAGGTTTTGGGTTTAAAACAGTCGGATCCGCGCTTGGTATTGGTTTACCAAGTTTAGTATGTAGTTTAACAACTTTCTGATGTTTGGCACCCCTGATGTGAGCAGCGTACGCGTCATTTCCAGTACAAGTCACATCACAAAGCTCACATCGTAGACTATTTCCAGCTCCGCGTGCTGGAGGTTGTTGAGGTACTTTCAAAGAGGCCTCCTTCTTCTTATGTTTCTGTCCCTCCAAATGCTCACGATATGTCTGAGGTCCAGCACAGCTGATCTTACAGACATCGCAATAGTGAAGCTGTTGAGGTTTGGGAGGCTGCTTGGGCCGCATTGCCTTCATTCCTCCCCCTGCAGCGCCAAATGCTTTCCGTGGGTAGCCCTGCCAACCTCCAGTCTTCTGGTTAGTTGAATTGCTGTTTGCACTCTGTTGGGCTACATACATAGTCGCAGCGCTATATAGCGCTGCGTCGTAGCCGGAATACGTTGTACTCGCCGTTTCTAAGGGAAATGAAATTGAAACCTCAAACTTTAGAGGAGTCAATTCTTGGTATTCATGGAACCATCCTACTAACTCGTACTTATCCGAACAAACACTTTCTATTTTATATTATACGAAATTCTTTTTCTACACAATAACATTGTATTTAAAATTGTTTCTCGACTTGCGAATACATTTCATTCTGCTAAATTTCCAAACCATTCGTGTTTTGAAACGTTAGTAGAACTTTCTATTTGCGTATACAAATAATTCGATAACCAGAGGATCAATTTCATGTTATTAGTGCCTACATCCACGGTTAACAGGACGTTCACGTAGGATTTTCAATTTTGGCGACAAACAATTATACACAATTTATACGAGCCAATTACAATAAAAACTTACTATTTGTTGCTGTCGATGGTGTAGCAGCAGGAGTAGCCGGCGCTGTGTATCCTGAAGAGTATGTCGCACTCTGTGTAGGATTCGATTGCTGATAAGCAGTACTCGATGCTTGGTATGTTTTAGCTTGACCAGTAGTGGTAGCTTGTCTTGCAGTGCCTGTATAAGCACTTGTCGTACTGTAAGCAGGTTTCGCAGCTTGGTAATGCGTTTCAGTAGTAGTATATGTTGCAGCTGCTGCCGCAGGTTGTTGGTAATATGTCTTAGTAGCGTCGTATGTAGCTGCAGGTGCAGCACGTCCGTAACCGTAATCGTATGTTTGGGCCACAGTACCAGGGTTAGCAGCTAGAAGAAAGAATTATATTCAGTACGATTGAATTTAGTACGATTTTAATTTATTTCAGATCTAAAACTGTTTTTCCATAGTATAGTAATGACCAACTGTAATTCGTGCTGAAAACTTGACTGTATTCCACTGGGGGGCATACTGCCTTGGTTGCAGAGCTGTGTAAACACACTGCGTAATCCGATACTGGCCAGAGTTTTCGACAAAGGTCGAAGAGTTTGAAACTTTGTGCATTTCGAATCCTTCGAATCTTTGAAAAAGTAACAGCCCTGGATTAGTGTGAACTACTAAACTAATTACAAAACTCCTTTGTTTTCCATTATTTTTTTATGGCATTTTTATAATTGAAAGTGATACCAAATATGATGTAATTCCGATGATATTTGTGTAATTTGTGTAATGAAAGACAAATGTCTCGGACGCACGGAAGAACAGTGTATGAGAAATGCTTTGAACTGCTGTACTTCTTCGCATTGAAAACTTTCATCGTTTATCACATAAGTAAATAAATATAATTGGAATTATATCATTTTGGTATAATTATCATTAGAAAAATGCCACGAGTATGTTGGTCAAAGAGTCCCATGAAAAAAAAAAGAATTAGTTATGTTTACACTTCTCAGCGACCGAGGACTCTCAAGCCTCATTGTCCTTTCCTCCATTCAGCGTGGTCTTCGAACAACAAAATAAAATAGTGTCCTGCTGATATCTAGATCTCAACACAGACCCGTGAAACGACTTACAGTCGGACATTACTCAAAAGACCGCAATTCTGGTACCGCACGTTGGAAAAACGGATGTGTGTAGCGTGTCTTAAAGAAACGGTGTTGGGAAGATCAAAGGAAGTGCGCGACGTTCTGTAAAATATGATAAATGAGAGAATAGACAATCATACCAGCGTACGTGGTCCCTGTAGCGGCTGCAGCGGCGGCCGCTTGATAAGTTTCGTAACCTGTAGCCGCGGCAGCAGTGGGACGTTGAGTATACGTGGCGGCGGTTGCCGCTGGAGTTACTGCGTATCCCGCTTGACCAGTTTGATAAGCGGCAGCGCTGGTCGCTCTATTCGAAAGAATAAATAGATTTTGTTACGCACAAGTATAAAATGAGAAATGGAAACGGGCAAAACGAAAAAGACCTCTATCGGATCCGTGCCCGGGAGAGACGCTCGATGGACGCTCTAACTCTCAGCAAAAAATGGCGGCCAAGCCGGCTGGGCTCTCGCGTGCACCGATTTTAACGAACAGTTATTACTCCCGCCAACGTAGTTACCGTCCCGATTTTTCCATTAACTTAACACTAGCTACTTAATAATTATGGTATGCAATCGATTTCGTACCCATATTGCGTTCCGCCGTGAGTAAACCCAAAATAATTGTTCTGAGCCATCCTTCCTCGCAGAGAATCCCGGAAAGAAGGACAATGGAGGAAGTTGTAGGGCGTGCCACGAACTCGATAGAATGGCGGCGCTGCCGCGGCTCCTATTGGTTATTCTGTTGGAGCCGGGCGCAACAATTGCAAGAATGCCGCGCCCTCAGTGGCCGCTTCCACGAGAACCCTGCGTCGTCCTCCGACAAACTACCTCCGCGCAAATCAACGCGCTACCGTACTAGCCAGAGAACTACCGCGAGAAAGTATTCACGAAGCGGACAAGTGTATACGGTTAATTGGAACTTAACTTACTGCGTGTATGTCGTTATCTCCGTTTTCCGGTGTCGTATGTAGTTTCCGATATTTTCGCGGCTGATGAGTGTTGCAAGTTGCAACGAACGTCCGGCGTGCGCAAGGAAGGGCTAGTTTACCGGCTACGCGGTACGCGTGCGTTCAACGTTCAGCGATATTTTTTTCAACGCCCCCTACCAGCAACTACTTCTATTACAGTATCAGTGAAATTGAAGCGCACTCTAGTAGACCTTATGCATCACCAATTCTAATTCTAATGGATTTTTGTCCGACTCAGTCCGATTCTCCGAACAAGTTTCAACGTTCTCCGTTTTAGTACGCCGACGTACAGTTTGGAGTAATACATAGTTTTTACTTGTTGTTTAATAACATCGTTCATCATGCCGCCACAATTAGCGACGAAGAAGCACGCGAAATATTTTCAAAGGTTATTGCAAGTCGTGCCTAGTCGTTTGGCAGATCATGATTATGCCAGATTAGTCATAGCTTTCTTCGCTATATCGGGACTTGATATATTAAATTGCTTGAACGACCTTAGCAAAGAAACGAAACTGGAAGCGATCGAGTGGATCTATAGACTACAAGTTACCGGAGCTGGAGCACGTTCCGGCTTTCAACCATCTACAATGATACCAAAGGATGTTCCAAAATATCAGTGCGGTCATTTAGCAATGACTTATCTCGGGCTTGTCACTCTCTTAATTCTCGAAGACGATTTAAGCAGAGTCGATAAAAAGTCCATCATCGAGGCAGTACGGGCTTCACAAAATGCGGACGGATCATTCGCAGCTGTTATAATGGATAGCAAAAATGAGAACGAAAGCGACATGCGATTTCTTTATTGTGCTTGCTGTATATCCAGCATCTTAAACGATTGGTCCGGCATTGACAAAATGAGAACGATCGACTACATTTTAAACAGTATTGTAAGTTTCCGTATTTATACACTTTTAGTTTGCTTATAAAGAGTATTAACAAAAACTGGCTTTGTTTACTTAATTTTATCATAGCACAATATCTCAACAATAATTATAGTCATATGATGGAGCAATGGGACAAGGACCTGGACTTGAATCACACGGTGGATCTACGTTCTGTGCAGTAGCTAGTCTATTTCTCATGAATGAGCTTCACAATGTACTGACAAACGATCAGTTAAATAGACTACGAAGATGGTGTCTTATGAAACAAGACAGCGGCTTCCATGGACGACCTGGTAAACCAGCTGATACTTGCTACAGCTTTTGGGTCGGCGCTACTCTACAAATGCTCGATGTCAACGGATTTTCTGATCCTAACGAACATAGAGCGTTTCTTCTTAAAACCCAAGATAATATTACAGGCGGATTGGCAAAATGTGCTAATAGTCATCCTGATCCTCTTCATACATACTTAGGTATCTGTTTTATTTAATTATAATACTTAGGTATATAGGAATTACTACCACTATGAAATAAACCTTCTAAGTAAACCAAAATATATAATATTGATATTTTTGTTTTCTAGGTATATGCGGTTTAAGCTTATTGGGAGAATCCGGTTTATGTATATTAAACGCTGCTTTTAACATCTCCGATAGAGCATACAAACATTTATTAAAACTGCACGAAGTATGGTAATGTTATCAACATTTACATAAAGTACTTGCAACAAATAAATACCATATCAAGCGCACAGAATAATATGTGAAAGAAAAAAGTAAAACAGTTTTGCATTCTGTCTCCGATGTTGTTTACGTAGTTCGTGTAAGCTCTCTGTGCAGAAAACCATTTATTATAAAAATGTCAATTAAGAAGAATATTATGATTTAGTAATGTGTAATTAATGCTTTTGTTTTAACTATGACATTTAGTTATTAAACGTATATAAAGCACATGCCAGAAATGAAGAGGACACTAGCAGCATAATTGAAACACAGCAAAGTGTCATTATTAGACAGCGGATTTTATGTATTTATGACGAAAATGAATAGGCGTAATTTAAAACAGCAAAAACATTAGAAGAGTTTAAAAATACATTTAAATTATTTTCGATCTATTGGACCCTATTAAGGGGAAAATAAATTTTTTATGCGAGACTTTAGCTTGTAATTCAGGTAGAATAGCTTTATTTCGCATAAATATCCGCTGTCTAGTCAATATATATAAATTTTTAAAGTTATAATAAAACAATAAATATATGTATAATTATTCGTAATTTTGATTTCATCCTTTGATCATTACGTGTAATGTCGAATCTGTAATCATTCTAATCATATCTTTTTCATATAAAAATTTATACAGTCCTTTTTGTAGTGTCGTGGTTATCTGGTCTTCGGATATCTGAATTTTTGTAGCAGCTTTACACCAGAAAGTAAGATCTTTATAGCTTCCAATATCGATAATGATGTTCGGCATGAATTTCTCGAGTTTGAACTCGCATAAAAAGGCATTTGTATTTTGGTCGACTCCATTGTATAAATTTTCTATCGAAGTTATAGACAAAACTTAATTAGATACGCACATTCGTGACCAGCGTTACATAAATATTTGCGACGATCACGATTTCGCATATAGCACGAAGAAAAACAAATGAATTTTATGCATGACGTTATTTATAATTACGACAGCGGATTTTTTGCATTTACGGCAAAAACGAGCAAGTGTAATTTGAAACAGCAACATCATTAGAAAAATTTCAGAAAATAAATTTTCTATTTCGTTCGAGTTTGTTGCAATTCAGGCAGAAAATTCTTATTTTGCGTAAAAATCGATCGCGGATGTTTATGAATTTATGGCTTCTGAAAATTTTCAAAAACTCGTAGAATATAAAATTTTACAGAATTTAGTACGATTTTTATTTGTATCAGAACTACGATCTACTACCACTGAAAATAACATTTTACATGATTCTTCTTACGATTTGCCTACAAAAATTTAAAATTGTCGTCACTTTTCTGTGACAAATATCTTTTCACGACTTCGTGGCAGCCAAGTCCCTCCTATTCTTTTAAATATATTTGAACTTTCTTCTTTGAGGTTAACATTGATCTTCATAGTGAACCTAATACAAGTAGTTAATGATTCTAATAAATGATCAGAAAATTAGAATTTAGATTCCAATGGCCCAAAGTCTCGCTAACCGGAGGTTAATATAAATAGAATCTTCTATTTAATTAAGACCATTGGTGAAATGAACGCCGGTCACGAACGCGTTGAATTATTTGTCAGCGACCGAACGATCAAATATCCGAGATCTCGTGTTCATGTGAATTTATGATGGTCGAGTTGAAGAGTTGCATGACCGTACGAAATTCTTTCGTGTCTAAAAATCCGATGACCACCACAATGACGCACACTGTGAAGAAGGAAACTCTGGCCACTCTGGGCTGACAGTTGCGAAGTTGTTTGAAGCGCAGCGCAGAGCGCAGCTGGTTCGTGCGCCCCACCTCGCGGAACGATGATTCCATGGTAACCAGGGTGGGTTCGCAGCCACAACAGACGTCGTTCGTTCGCTCGAAGAGACACTGTTAGAGCCTCGGGAGCCTGACTCTCATAGCCGGTGGAAGAATTGTTCACCTCTCCTCGCATGTTTTCGTGAATCGTGTTAGTTGGGTTCTGTTCCCGAAAACAAACCGTTCGAGCGTTGTTTCTCCGGTGAAATTGGGGTTACACATGCACAGTGAAACGTAAACAAAACAATAGCACCAGTATTCTATCTCCTGGTCGTCGGAAAAGAGAAACTTCATTGTCAAGTGTTGGGCTCGCATCCGCGACCCAGAACATCAGCAGAGGTTAGTGCGCGCCCAAAATTTAAATAATTTCGATCGAAACAAACACGACATTATTGGAAATCATGCTCTCGCCGAGACAAACGAACTCATTGCGTACCGTGTAAATAATTGAAGGTATTCGTTCGATAGAAAATAGATTTTTTTTACTAAAATTCGACGCAAGTAAACATTTCCTAGAAACTTTAGCGAAGATCGTCGTATAGCTGTTTGGAATGTGTATGTCGTTGGGTCGTTAACTTTTGACGACGCAATGACATCGCGCCAAAATCATTTACGTTCGCTAGACGATCTTCGTTGTTTGAACGATACCGAACGAAAAGCATTGTCACTGGGAAAATGTGTTTGAATACGCCAGAGGAAAAGTTAATTGAAAGTTCGCGACGGCTACGTTATAATATCATTCATGTGACTCTGATTCTCACAGAGAGGAAAGTGTATAACACACATGGGGAAACTCGAGTTTCGCAAAACCGAGTCTGCTTAATTGCGTCACTTAGTCACGACCGAGCGGATGCCTGTATAACTTAATTTACTGCATGTGCCTCTGCCACGGCCGAAACTAATGGATCGCCAATAGATAAAGCCTAATAGAATGTTGCTACAGCAGAGTGTATTGTGTATATTTAGAAATAACGGCCAAAGCCTTATCCAAGGGATCGTGAATTAATCGATTATCGGTATAGTGTAACAATTTCTACGGTACATGATTTCCCATACACGCGGTCGGCCGCGCATCTCAAGAAAAGAAGGGGAATAGCGACGCCAGGGTAAACAGCTTTTTCGTTCGAATGTTTATCGAGATCAGACCTCGGCGAAATAATTTGTAAATCAATTCTGGAATTAATGCTCTTGAATATTTGACAGATAATGTGTTTCGATTGATCATATGTATCTCGTTTAATTAATGGGTAAATAATAAATCGTAGAAATAACTATATTTGAAAGAATTTTTTATAAACAATAACAGTAATATCAGTATAAGTGCACACATGTATAAATAATGTAAAAAAGGGAATAATCATTGATCAGAAGTAATGAATAAATGAGTTAATTGGAAGTAAATTAATTTAATTTTTGTACGAAATACTTCACGATAAAGTTTTCATATTTGCGAAATAGATTACTTTTTAAATAACTTTAAAACGTAATGTTCTGCGCCAGAGTAAACAGTTGTTTCTTTCGAACGTTTACCGAGATGTTGCTCGTCTCCGCGAACCGTGGCTTACAAATTATTCAATTCGAATTGTGCAATGAATGACGCCGTTGTGCAGCGCGCACTCCTCGCCTGTTTCTAATTACCAGTAGAAGCGCTGCTGTTCACTTTTTCTTCTTTCCCATCTCCGCGAGAGTTTGTAATTTCGTCCACAGCATTCAACGATCTGATACGACGTACAATAATCAGTTTAATTCCTTAAATTTGCATTTAATCATTACTGAATCCTGATTAGTTCGGAAAGAAAGTCACCGAACGAGATTACTGAATAATTCAAATTTAGTCGAACACGAGACATTGCCTGCAATCATTCGTCTACTCCGATTCAAAGAAGTCCCTTATTCGATTACTGTCGAACATCAGTTCCGATTGGACCATATTCTCCACTTCGAGTATGTTTCTAACAGGAATGAAAATGTAAAATGATAATACAGTCTGTTATAATATGATAAAATATAGGGGAGCATTTCTCGTAGCTGGCTTCTTATCATTATCTAATTTTTCTACTTTCTTTTCAACGTATTCGCGATCCGCAGAAAAATATTTTAACTTTAACAGAACAGAAAAAATATCAAGAGAAAAAAAAGAAATTCTACAGGAATGCAAAATGAGTCGACAACTTCGATACTGTAAATTTGCATAAAACTTGTTTGCGTTCCGACGTCAAGTTATGCTTGTACATATTTTTTCATGGACATGCGATAATAAATGAACGTTAGAAACGTTGAAGAGTTTTGGATTCGATGAACGTATCACCGATACTGTAAATTCGCGTACAGTTCCGTGACTAGCGATAACGATACAATGATCGACACATCCCGATCGGCGATAAGAGACGGTCATAAATATTTGTTTGTAGGAATGCGATAACGACTGAACGTTAGAAACGTTTTCGAAAAAAAGAGGAGCAGATCGTCCGTGAAAGCGGTCCTCACAAAAGTCGCATTTAATAAACCACCGTGTGACCCTTGTAGACGAAGTATAATCAGTCTCGTAACTTCGTCCATGTGACCACGTGCGCGTTGCACACGGCTAAGGTGTGTAGTACGTGCCCGTGTATACGAAAGCTCAACACGTTGGCTGAGGGACAGGTGGTGGGTATATTCTCAGACAAGATGCTCTGTTTAACAAGGAGGTTCGTGGCGGTTGCACAGCTGTCGGGGTGACAGCTGCATCTTTCGAAATAGAAATAAAAAGAAAACGTTGAAAAACGGAGGGGCGATGAGGGGCAGGAAACTCGCCCTTAAGCTTCCCATTTTGGTTTTGCCCTTTAAACCAACAAGCTATGTTGCATGTATAACATTATAGTTTAAAGAAATACATATCGTACAATACATAATCTATCTATCTCTCCAAACCAAGACTTTGCCGTTTTCAGACTAGAACGTTTCTCACATTTCACCTCACTCCGTATTATACCGATATGTAGCCAGCACGTGTTTACAATACTGACTCTTAAATAATTTTCCACTTAGCAAGTAAGTTTGCTCCATAGAACCGTTGGTTTTTCGTTTTTCTTTCCTTTTTCTTTTTGTTTTTTGACACGGAGGTTAACTTGAACTATATAATTTACAGTGTTTCAATTTTTACAGATGCAATTATGTATAAAAAGTTTTTCTTGATAATGGTCTTAAACTAGATCGAAACGTTGAAAAAGTTATAGTCATTTCCAAAATTGCTTAGTTATTAACATAGGATCGAATCTTCGCGCCGAAAACATCAATTTAAGTTATTTACAAGTTGTCGATCGAGATAAAGGAAACAGTTATAATCTATCTTCTATCTTCTTCTTCTACATATATAAATAAAATTCTTTTCGTTGGTAAGCGCATCACTTGAGAACGGCTAGACCGATTTGGCTATTTTTTTAAATGTTCGTAATAGTCCAAATAAGGTTTTTAGGGAAAGAAAAATTGGAAAAGTTGCACGGAAAAATGGAAAATTCGGGAAAAAATTAAAGTACATTTTTCTATGGGATTTTTATATGACCTCAAGACTATAACTCACGATTCGAACGATGGATATGCGTAATTCTTTTTTTACTTGGTTCGTTATGGTCTTAGAAAAGTTTTCAGGAAAAAATGCCAGACAATTATAGAAGAAAGTTGGAAAATTCGGACGAACTCCAAAAATTACAATTTTTTGAAATTTGGACAGAACAACGTCTGTCGGGTCAGCTAGTGTATTATAAAATCACTTAGGATGTCCAAAATCGTAACAGTAGGTCATACATTTCCGTTCCCTTTTTTAACATTAAACCTATCGAGCCTTAAAATGAACTGGTACATGTTCCTCTATATAAATGACAAGTTTGATTTTATTTAGAGCTATCTATACACTCATTTCTTATGAAATATTTTTTGTTATTTGAATAATTGTGATCGTTTCCGAATGAAGAGTTTGATTCATTTCAATAATTATAAAATCGAAAACCGGGCATCAAAGTTCGTTTAGCTATAGCACAGTCTGGCCGCTTTAAAATTTGTAAAAACATTTCAGTATGTATAGAAATCAGGATTTTAGAAAAGTATAAAAATTATTTTCCTAATGGGGATAATAGCTGGAGCAAATAAGAAAACATTGATAAAGTGTTGGAGAAGAGAGAGTGGATAAAATACGTCATAACAATTCCTCCTTCCGTTCCTGGAAGAATAAATTGGTATCAATATCCGCTCGACTGTACATTTCGCATTGGTTCGCGAAACTTGAAATGCATTTCTCCGAAACTTCATTTTTTAATATTGTCACAATGTCGTATACTTTTTCTCAGAAACTGTTGATTCGATCGGCGTCGCCTTTTAAATATACGATCTATATACCCGTTGGAACTACAATTATCTCAATATAAGAAAATTTCTACGCTTTTCAATTACTCCGATACTAGAAAGAAATAGTTAATATTAAGTTATAACTTGAACCAATAAAGTGTTTCATTATGTCTCTTATACTAACGAAATTATTACTAACAAACAAGCATTTTGTTAGGTAAACTTAGTTTATACAGTACTTTAACGTAATTCAACTGTTTTGTACATAATTGCATATCCACTGAAAATACACAGCATAGAATCCAAAATTATGTTTACCTTTGTATATTAACATTGTATACGTTTCCACATGTTTGCAAAACAATTTCGATTCTGTTGATTTAGCAACGAATAATAACACATCTTTAAACTCAGAATACGCCGAGAGCGTTTTATTATAAAAGAAAGAATGAGAATTGTATAGAAATATTGATGTCTATATGCACGCGAGCAGAGAATATAAAATATCCAATCAAAGCTGGATCGACGGCAATAAGACAAAAAATACGTAGCGCATAGAGAGCGTATTGATTTATCGAAAATAATTGTTTGTTCGTGGCAGCCACCGTTTCGCGTTCAATCGCTCGAGAATAATACGTTTTTGAATACGTTTGTTCAACTTTATTTACGTAACGTTGAAATTTCCTTATTTCGACAAGGCGAATTGAAATAATGAAGCTGCGTTCGCTATGCATGCAGGTTCCCTTGGAATTAGTTTCGCGCGTGTTAAATAATGCAAGCGCAAATACATCCGTTAATGAATAGGAAATGAAAGAGAAGTGAAGCTATATTCCCAGTGTCGAGATATTTTTCCACTTTCCCAGCTGCACGAATAAACTACATATTTTCCGACGATGAGAGTCGCCTAGGAACGGTTTTATCTGACGTGTCTGCCAAAATAACGTATCGTTCTTAAAATGATATCACCGATGAGGTCGAGAGTCGTGAAATGCAATTCACTTCATTCTACCGCTACCAATAACTCGCACACGTACACGGGATGACAATTCCGGAAATATATATTTGGCACATCGTTACCAGCCGGACCCAAATAAAATTCCTCTGTCATGCAATTTTTCGAAAATTAAATCACTCGGAGCCAATTTTCTTAATTCGACGCATCTTATCGTTCAAATTATTTTCAATCTTAAAATTCATTTAAACGACAACATGAAAACATCGTTCCGGCGTGTTTTACATTCGAAATCTTATCACTAGATTATTTATTTCAATAAACCGCATTTTGTATAAATTAAATCAACAGAATTTATTCAATAACGAGAAAAGCATTTACGAGATATCAATGTAGTGCTTCAAGTGAGGATCGTTCGGGCCAGAAATTGAAAGATACATACTACATATGAACAAACAACCAACGGTTTTATAACACAAACTGAAATTAAACCGATCGTTCCTTGCGTGGAATAATAGATTAAATATATTTGTCATTTGTTTCCCTAAAATTGTTACCAATTGGACTAAATTCCTCTGTCATGTATTTTTTCGAAAATTAAATCACTCGGAGCCAATTTTCTTAATTCGACGCATCTTATCGTTCAAATTATTTTCAAGCTTAAAATTCATTTAAACGACAACGCGAGAATTATACGTGAAATACATTATAGTTTCGCAGATTAGACGTAAAAAGTTTCGGTGTGTTTTACGTAGGAAATCTTATCTTCTTCTTGACATAATAGCCCGAGAATTGTTCAAGTTTCACTGCTACGTGACTCACGCGCGATTCACCCTCTAAGATAAAGAAAATGACTATCGTCGACTTTTAAAAATAATTTTTTACCGAACGCGAACGAATAGGAGAAAAAAAAGTTCGATTTATTTCGCACGGAAAAGAATGGAAACTTTTGACCTGCTTTTTAGGCTTTGCCGGATGTCGTAAATTTCACACAGCTCTTTCACACTACGTTCGCAGTGTTTCGTGCAGCGAATTCGCCGAGGGCAATTCAGATGCAGTTTACTATAACCTAGATTAAATTGTGCAAAAAGAGATTCGGATGAATGTTAATAAGTATTATCATATTTTATCAAATATTCGAATTTTTCAAGCGCCGGCTAGTCCTTTTCATGCGTTTGTTATCCGGTGGACACTTTTCTAAGCTTTTGGCAGTCTTCCATCTTTTCTTTCACCATTGTAGGAAGAGATTGTAGCCTTACGAATGATATACGATCTGGTAGACTTATCGCGATCGATAACAGTCCAATTTTCGGGTTAGTTTGTAATAATCACATCCCATAAGATATGCATTTCTAAAATATTAACCCTTCGCACTCGGAGTTTATTTTAACTCGAAAATTAAACGTTTGTTTCACCTAGAATATTTTCATTCACTATGATTTTTTAAATTTCATGGATATGAAATTGGTATAATACCTCATACGATACCTAAATGTGTAGTAATTGATTAGATAATATTTTGAATAATGGTACAGCAATTTTTAGTGGCGCCTGAGAGTTACGAGTGCTAAGGGTTAGTTATGTCAAGGTACAGAGTTGAGAACGATTCGCATCTGTGTCTCGCTGAAAATTTCAACAGGATTTGAAAGTATCTAGAAAAATGGATGGATTTTGCGGCCGTGGAGCGTATGGAGGTTAAATGAAAGAAAGCGGAGCATTTTAGAAAACATTCTAACGACAGTAATAACAGGAGACAGATGAAAGAGGGTGGTGTTTGTTTATTGGAGAATGAGAATCCGTGAAACACTTTTGGAATTAGTGGAAGTTCCAGTTGAGTGAACTAAGAAATTGTTGGAAATTTCGTGCAGCTCTAAATTACGTTTGTTTGTTTTCCAATTAAATTGAAAATGGTAACTGTATGATATAAGAACAAACGAGTACCCCTTCCACTGAAAATGTATATTTTGCATGAAGATCCGCAATCCAGATACGACTAAAAATTCTACGGTTCGTATACGTTGAAAGAATGTGTTAATAAACCCCGAGAACAGCAGACTGGTATTTTGTTTATTTCGTTATAAAAAAAATTATAAATACCGATGCGCTAGCCTCGTAAATCGGAAAGAATAAAGATTATCCAATTTGATCGTCTTGCTTTCTAATAATTAGACAGCGGATTTAATGCGTTTACGACAAAAATAAGTAGATGTAATTATAAATAGTAAATGAACTAGAAGAATTTAAATATACTGTTATATCATTTTCAAAAGGCCGGAGAGAATAAGGATCATCCAATCTGAACATCTTGCTTTCTAATAATTAGACAGTGGATTTTATGCGTCTTATTACAAAAATGAGTAGGTGTAATTTAAAACAGTGAATGAATTAGAAGAATTTAAATGTACTGTATATATTATTTTCAACCTATTAAACATGCTAAGAGAAAGACCGGAAGGAATAAACTTCATATAATTTAATTATCTTGGCTTCCAATAATTATAATTAGACAGCGGATTTGATGCGTTTACGACAAAAGTAAGTAGGTGTAATGATAAATAGTAAATGAATTAGAAGAATTTAAATGTACTGTTATACTATTTTGAACCTTTTAAACATATACATATACAGAAACACTGAATATCCATTTCACCTGAGGCTGTTGCAATTGAGGTAGAAAATGTTTATTTTGCAGAAAGATTCGCTGTCTGTTAATAATTCAATATAACCGTTATGAATAAATATAAAATGTTGCATGAACGATGAGGCTAGAAACGAGGTAACAACACTTAATACGGGTATCGAACCACGGAGCAACTGTTTAATTGGCGCGTGTAACGAGTCGATCGATTGTATGTGGTTGGGGAAACGGCTAAGGAAAGAGAGCGAAAGTTCTGCGATCGATTGGTTGTTTTCTCGTGAAATTCTCCGGTGGTGCCCCTATACGGCGATATCATCAATGGAAACCTGTTTTCAAATGGAACTTCATTTCATTCTCATCAGAAATGACGCATTAGCAATGCTGATCTCGTGGTTGCGTAACCGCTGCGTATTCGAATTAGTTGCATGTGGGTGACCTCTAATTACAACAGTATCGATTGATAAACTGACTTACCACGTAATCGTTCGATTGTGAGTCACATTTGGCATATCAATATGTGCTTGTCCGAGAAATTAAATGCGTCGGACATTGTGAATATACCGGTGAGAGATTCATAGGTGTGCGAAGATAAATGAAATCACTTGTTCCGGTGACGTCACCGCCGACGTTGGTTTCATTTCGACGAGTTTCAACATTATTTAACATTTCGCGGCGTTATCTTGTACTCGCCGGTTTAATCAAAAAAAGAAAATTAAGGATACAGCTGGTAGGTAGATATTGGTTACATTCAAATACACGATTTCTCGAATGAAAATGTGTTTTATCGCATAACGCAGTCGTTGATAACTGAAATGAGGTAATGAGACAGAATGAATTTGGTATTGTGGACGAATAGATGGATCTTTATTCCAAATAAAAATTTTCCACCTGAATTGCAACAAGCTGGAGCGACATGTTTTTACTGTTTCAAATTGCACCGACTCGTTTTTCTTACGAATTCATAAAATCCGCTGTCTTATCGATAAATGAATATTTGATCGATTATTTTGCTAATTATCTTTGCGAACTTCAAAAGATTTCCGAGAAATGTTAGAGAATAAAATTCCACAGAATTTAGTGGGATTTTTATTAATTCCAGATCTACAAAGACCAATATCACGGATAATAACATTTCACGTGATACTACTTTATTAAAATTTCTCTACAAAGATTGTAAATCGTATAAACATCCGCAGTCTAGTAATTACTAATTAGTAAATGGCGTTTTATGGAGAACCGGCAACATGGTGGAAACACGACAAACCAGCCGAGACGTAAATGCCTACCCTATATTCGGTGATAGTTTTTTAACTCGATAATGTTAATAGGTGCTATTTTACGAGTTGTGCGTCTGCATAGATGACGCACAATGAAAATGGGGCAACGAAATATTCAGCAATTGTGCAATCAAATTCTTGTTAAGCTTCGGAACAACGCGACAGAATTGTTCAATAAATTTAGGTAGACTATCTGTCCAGAGCCACAGATCAGAAAGAGCAAGAATTGTCCCAACGATTTTGTTAGAATGTTACGGAGGTTTTCTTTATATAACTCACATCAGTATAATATATAACAACTATTATTTATTATAAACGTTACACGTGGCATTGCCTGATGCATACATACTAGTCAAGTTACCAACTATGAAAAACTGGACGAAATCATATTTTAACAGATTGTATTCAGCGAGCGTTCTCTCAAAATTGTGAACAGCCTCCAGAAGGTCGTAATAGGTTACCGGAAAGCAGACCCAGTTCAAGATTTCTATGTAACACTATTTCGCGAAGGGAGAGCAACGTCTCCGGCATTTATGTGTTCCCAAGGGAACTATTTTACAGAGATAACGTTGGTTTACAGGTCAGTCGCTCATAAATATTTTTAGCGAACCAGCCCTATTACCTTTGGTCGCCGAAGGTACACGAAAATTTTATTTCACAGACTTGGAATACGTGCACGTAATTAATAAACAGATTTTATGCATTTATGACGAAAGTGAGTAGGTGTAATTTAAAACAGTAAAAACATGGAAGAATTTTAAATTAATATTATATACTTTCCAATTTATTAAACACTAGCTGATCCGCGACAGACGTTGTCCTGTCCAAATTTCAATAAATTTGTTTGTGAATTTTTCTCCCTGAAAACTTTTCCGGGACCATAACGAACAAAACAAAAAAAGAATTACGCATATTCATCGTTCGAATCGTGAGTTATTATTATTAAAGCACTTTCATTTTCCCCCAATTTCCATTTTGCCGGGCAACTTTTCTAATTTTTCTTTCCCTAAAAATCTTATTCGGACTATTATGAACATTTTTTTTTTTTAAATCAGCCAAATCGGTCCAGCCGTTCTCAAGTGATGTGCCAACGAACAACATTTAATTTTTATTTATGTAGATATTAAGAAAGAGAAACTTCTGTTTCAAACTGGAGTTTCTTGAAATTCAGGTACATCACTTTTATGTTGCATAAAGATGCGCTGTCTAATAGTTATGACGATTGTCTAAGTCTCATATTTCTTGTTTCGAGATATTTAATGAATTCCACATAATGCTGAAATAACAAGCACTATCTAACGGTTCATTTTTCAACAATATCGTAAACAAATTTTTTTCAATTTTCACTTGGACCACTTCCAAAAGAAGTTTTCCATTGCGTTGCTCTAATAAGAAAGCTTTAGAAAGTGTTATTCTTATTTTCTCATGTTATTCTCAGCAATTGCAATTTTTTCAAAATTTTTTCGCGTGTCATTTCGCAATGGTTCTTCTAAAATTCAAAAACAAAAGTCAGGTGATACAAGGCCGATTGTAACAAAAGTTATCTTCGGTAGAATTCTTTTGGCAGTTATGCCTTAAAAAGTGGCAATATTACTTCAGTGGAAGTTGCGCCGTGTATTGTTGTTGTTCATAACGGACGATTTAACGGCTTGAAGTGGTTTTGAATTTCAATCGGTGCCCGGTATCGATTCGAATCGGAATACATTACGACACGGTGCGGCGCGTTTCGATAACTCGAGCACGTTCAAGCACGTTGGATATAGCTCGAGTGGCAATGAGGATCGCTCGGATCCTCGAAAGCCTTGAAGTCTCGCATTTTGGGTCAAATGGCCGGAAATTTTGAAATGTTTGAACACGGCCGATCGCACGTGCTGCTCGAGATACTCGTATCGGCTGTATCGATGCCACTTATTGTTATAGCAAACTGCCATGGTGTCTCCATTTGTCGAACCGATTCGAATGAGAATCTCTGGCTTGCCTTGAGCCTCCTTACAAATCGATCCATCTGCCATGCCGTTATGCTTCTTCGGTACATATGCGATTACACTCGGCGACAACAAATGTACACAACGCACGTTTACGTCCCTTTTTCCAATGTGCCCGGCCTGACCTCGACTACTGACATAAATTACACGTCCGAGGGAGCATAAATGGCTCCAACCTATTTAATCCTTTGTCCGCCACGAACTTCTGATATTAACTTTTCTTTTTCTGTTTCGCGGTGTTCGTTTATCTGATCCTCTAATGACCAAGTAGAGCTTAACGGTGAAACGGTATATAAGCAATGCTTTGGAAGAGCAGAATCCTCCTAGCCGAGAGAATTGAATTTTTCTAGTTTATGTCGACGTTAACAATTCAGCTAATTTCTAATCCCGCATATTTACTTTTACTAGTGCGTTAAGAATTTTCTACTAGTCTGTTCGAATGGTCAGCTATTTCTATTAAGTAGAACAAGAAGAATATATTCTGAGGCGGGAAACCAATATTATCCACAATACAAGATACAAAAATAAGTTCGAGGATTGTAAATAATTTTCAGCTGTTCAATTTAGATAATCGTGAGAAGTCTCCTTATAGAAGAATTTATGATAATTACTCGGAAAGCTCGGGACATGTGTCTCAGCTTAATATAAAAATATACAAGTCTTTTCGTACACATTTTACAAACGAATAACTTTTTCAAAATTGCACCCGACAGCTTGAATCTTTTTGAGACTTTAAAGAGATCAGCTTACTAGGTAATGTGTAGATATGATTTTTGAAAGAAAATATTAAGGTCGCGATTTTAAAAATTTTTATCCGGAAACAGGATAGAACAAGAAATAGAATCAGCAAGAATTATTTGCAAAAGAGAATTGGTGATATGCCAAATCGCTTAAAGTTTGTTATAAGAAATTAAGGATACCGAACAAATTATTAATTAATTATACGGAAGGTATAATTTTTATTTTATAACTTGAACCGCTTGTGTTCCAACATTTTTGTCACATAAATTTTGCATTTCTTAGATTTTCCATTTCTATCAACGCAATTATTATTACGAAACAAACCGTGTTTTAGAAACACATAGTTTCCGCTGTACATTAACGGAATCCAACTCAGTCTTCAACTCCGAATCCAAAATTATATCGTGTCGAAATATTTTCGCGGCCGACTGTACACATTTGAATTAATAACACAAACTTTTCCACTTTCTTCAAAATTGTGCGAGTTATTAATAAGTGCGAAGGCCGTGTCGTGAAGGAGCTGTGCAATCGTATGCATTGATTTTATTCGTTCTGGTTACTCGAAGAAAAAAAATAACGTAGTATCAAAATGTTTGCTACCTTCTTGGAATTATTACTCTGAAAAATTAATTGCATTGAAAACATTTGAGTATAGAAAATTGCAGGCAAAAATTATGTGTTAGTTAAAAAACTTATTTTTAAAATGTGGACCTATTAAATATATTTTTTCAGGTGGCGTGGGGTACGGCAGTAATGGAATTGCAGAGCTGGCTGCTCTATCATCTTGTGGCTGTGACCGACTGCAACCAAGGTATAGAGATGTTCCTCGCGTTATCTGTGTTTCTATTCATTCTCATGGACAGGAGTACACCGAACATTATTCTAGATTGTTCGCCTGATTTCAGCACACCTTTTTATATTTTACGAAACCATTAATCCATCATTTTATGTCCTTGGTTTATTTTAGTTACTTTTGCCTGAGTTCAACCGTGCTCACAGAAACGCTACCCGCTTCTTTATTTCATTTACAATTCCGTTATCGCCTAGAGGAAACAGCGGTTCACCGATGTTTGATGGTAAGTCTCAAGATCCCTTTCATTTCGTAAGATAATATTGCCGTGAATCACCAGAAATACACATTAGTCAAAGAGTGATTTCGCAATTTACGATGTTTTCGTTCGAGAAGACGTTCATTCATAAGGATAACATTCAATACGTCTTCGCGTCAATACGTTTTCACAAAATGTATTTAAATATATTCTAATAAATGCAACACATTGTGAGTTATCTCTATTTTCTACATTGTAAATGTACAAAAACTTGTTTCAAAGAATCTTACACTTATTTGCTACAGAGAA
>CM052332.1:19251437-19299081 GCA_028455615.1 Lasioglossum zephyrum | reverse complement strand
CATCTATCTATATATATATAAATCTTTTATATATATATTAATTTGATTTGAATTTTGAAAGAATACTGCTTTATTAATCAATTATGTAGTCACCGTTCTTTTCCACAGTTACAAAAGAGTGGTGTCTGTATAATTTTCCTTTTACACTCTGCCTTCCAAACTTGTGCAATCATCTGATATATAAATTTATTATCTATTCTAATTTTTTATTAGTCCTAAGCAGTAAAATTGAGTAAACACTATTTCTAGTAAATCCTTCATCCATTTAAAACCGAATATCTATCTGAAAAATCATTTTTACTTGTTTTTATACGGCCCATTGTTTCTGTCGGTTGCTTTCTCCGTTTGCAGCCAACAGAGAAACGATAGTTATCTCATCAAACATCCGCATACAGCGTGGCTAACATTTTTTAGTGATGCAGTCGGCGACAACACTGAATGGCGGATCTTATCCCGCCAGTGGCACCGGAAGCCGTGCCCGTGATTTAGGTCTGCGTGCTCAAAAGAAACTTCTGGGCCGAGTCGTATCCACAGGAGCAGGAAGGTCGCTTCTGATAGATGACGCAACCACGTCGCTGTTAGACAATTTGTACAAGCTCATGGAGAGAGCTGCAAAGACTAATTCTACCCTGGACAAAAAACAGCCGGAGAAAGTTCTGAAAAACATCGTCAAATTGTCCATTAAGGTACTTAAATGTTTCGGACAATTTCATGAAACCGTGGAGCCAGTCCCCCTTGCTTCACTGTTAATCGTGTCAAATGAGAACACTATTTTTAGCTTCAGTCTCTTCCTCTACCGTGTCAGACCCACATTTCTAAGTTTTCTCTCGTCGAAATGGGAAGACCTCAAAAATAGCATTCAGCTCCGAGCAATTAGTTGATTCAAATCTAATCACAAATTGGGGAAGGAAGAACTTTCATGGGAAGTTTGATAGTGAAGTTAGGTACAATTAGTTAGAGTACGCGAAATACCAGTGGATCAAACTGCAGCGATACTGATGATTAGACTACGGATATTTATGCGAAATGAAAAATATTTGCATTGATCGCAGGACACAGGAGTCGAATAAAAATTTCCTTCCTTTAATTATCTGATTAAGCTGAAACCAATACAATGATGTCCTTAAATTTTCGTAATTCCTCCACTGCTTTAAATGCATGCAATCTGCAGTCTACAAACGATATAATTCATATCGTTAACGCTGTAAAAGTCGTCTACACAGCTTTTGCCAAACAGAGTACATGCAGAACAATGTTGTAGCAAGCCATAATCTAATCTGTATTTATTTGATTGCTCCTGTTCACGATAGACATAACTTTTTTGCAGGTGGCATTGCTGCAACGTAATCAACAATTGTACGCCACCGACGACGCGAAGCTTGTCGAGATAAGAAATGCGCTGAGAGCTGTGGCGATGTCTGTGGTATCGTTTTACGAGCTAGAATTCAGTTTTGATAGAGGTTATTTAATAAAGTCGCTGGAGCGTTGTAGAGCCGCGATACAGTCCCTCATAAAGCCGCATCTCACGGACAAATCTCAAGACCGGTGTGACCAGATGTTCGACTTTTTAACACATTCCGACTTTTTGGATTCTGTGTTCAGACAGGACTCTGAACTCAGACCTATCTTAGGAATGCTAGTTAGTGATATCAATAAGGCCTTAGATGCTGGGCATCTTTGATTTTCTTCGGCGAACGTAACCGTACCTTCATGATCACGCTAGAAAATATAAAAAAATGAATGGGTGGAAACTTCCAGAAACTTGCCGGTGTATTTATTATCATTGCAGAAACGGTGTCGAGTGTATTCTTTTTTCTTTGAATACGATAACGAACAAAGATCGTTGTACAGTTACTTATAATTGCCTGTAAAAAAGAAAAAGAAAACTAATAATATGTTTGTCGATACCGGGGAATATGGTTCGGACGCAGAGAACATTTCCCGCGAAGAACGGATCGATATATAGTAGTGCTCACTGATTTATGCAATAATTGTGAAATACTCTATTTATTTTCAGAATGTATATTGTACGATTAATGTATATTTATTTTACGGTACTTGCGTGTTAGGATACGAACTGTCAATCTATACCAAAAAGAAAAATGAGCTTATTTATGCCCCGACAACGGGCCTTCATCGTGATGACGGTAGAAACGCCTCACTTATATTAGTCCCCACAGAATGAGCCGCGTGAAAGAGGCAATTTATCGCTGCGATTCACGCTAACAGAAATACACGCTCTCTGGAAGAAACAAAAAAATATATATTCATGTTAAAGGCATTGATCTTCTACTCGTCAAAGAGCTAATACTTTAACATATCGTCAAGTGCATTATAGGTCAAGATGGCTCTCGTTTTTACCTATACTGCGCTTTGCTACGTTTCCAAACAGAACATATCTAATGTAATCACGGCTAAGCATCAATAATTGAAAACGTTTGCATTACATGTATTACAAAGTATATCGCGGTTTACGCGTGTTTTGTACACATTATACACACTTTACATATTATTTGTGATGTTTCTCAATGAAATAAAAAAAAATGTTGTACGAATATACCATTAATAAATTATTAATAAGATTATCATCATTATTTTCTCTTACTTCGACCGCTATCTTTCTCTTTTCTACTATGAAAAACGTAATTGATCGATGGACGTCGTCGATTATTCAAATGCAACATATCATAGAAGAATAATTAACTGATCGTCAGTTAATTAATTTCTGTCAATTAGTAAAAACAGACGTATGGTTGTAATATAGAATAATATTGGGTTGGAACGAAAGTCCGTAGCGTTTTTAAATCAAAATTCAAGGATAAAATTAAGATATTTACTCATAGGTTTATCGAATGGGAAAAAGTAATAGTATACTATGTATAAATATCCTAATCTTTGAGTTTTTATTTAAAAACGCTACGAACTTTCGTTTCAACCAAATACAGTAGAATATAGGATATATTTACAATTGTGTTTGTTATGGGTGTAGACGTGTCGTTCTACCAAATTTTATTCAAATCGGAGAAGGCTGTATGAAGAAGGAGGTAACTGCTTCAAATTACAATTCGAAATTTCATTGTCTGCATGGTGATGATTTTCTAGATGAATCTTCTTTCATCCTTTCGAATGACGATTCGTCAGGAAGATGAATTATCCTTTTGAATGACGATTGTTCCCCTCGTTGACGTTGTGCGAGTCTCTGGTCATATTCTGTGCGCTGTGTATACCTGAAATCCTGCCTCTTGATAAACTTATTAACGAATTAATAATTAAAATGTGGCTAGTACTTAACCCTTTGCACTCCCTCATCAAGTGGGACTCGAGTTTTTATATCTATTTGGTTTTTCCTTTATTTATTCGGTTTGAACGAAAGTTAGTAGCGTTTTCAAATTAAGAATCGAAGATAAAACTAAGGTATTTATTCATATGTTTCTTCGATAACACGAGAAGTTACCTCGAAAATGGTAATAGTAATAGAACAGGATCGAAAATATGTTAATGAATAAATATCTGAATTTTAGATTTCAATTTTAATTTACAAAAGCTGCAAACTTTCGTTAACAAATATAAGTTCCACAAATATAAATACAACACAGTTTGAGAGCTATACTTAATATGATTAGTACACAAAATTGTTTAGAATAAGCAGCAGTCAAGGAACTGTCCTCCGAAATAAATTTCAAATAAAACACTTAAAATAGTAGGGAATTATTGGTAACAAGATTGAAAAATAATTCGGAGCGCAAAGGGTTAAAACTATTGAAAAAAATAGCGAATCTGTCTATCAAGACCTCGTTCGATGAGATTTCTGGAAAACTTGATCTCAATTTTGCAAAAGTATCGAAATGTATAGGTAAGGCTGGCACGAAATGATCTTTTAATGATTCTTTTAAAAATCTGCACAGCTACTCGCGACACATGCATGAAACAGTATGCAATTTCATTTCGCATTAAATTGTTGTACATATTTTGTTTGAAGTTAGAAATTAGTTGTAACGCTACTTCGGTGAGACATAATAAACTAATATGAAATGAATGAGGTTCATAAATATTTTCTATACACATGTTAATTGTTTTTTAATAATCAAATTGTATTGTAAACTCTAAAGCTAATAAGAGTAAGAAAATGCTTTAAAAAATAATCTTCATATCTCGCTAGCTTTAACATAAAAATGTTTAATTTTTTTGTAGTAACATTTTACGACCGATAGAATACGAACACAAGTACAAAAAACTGATACATAAACGACTTAACTATACATAAATGATATTAAAAAAGATGATTTGACATATGTACAATACAGGACGAAAAGAATATTGCGAACTATAAAGATAAATATTTGGAAGTTGTCCTAAAATAATTCGGTAATAGATTGTCTAATATGAAATGACATTAAATAAAGCATTTCGCGATACAATATAATGCAGCTATTGTTAACTGTACAAAAAAATTTATCATATAACTTATACATACATTTAAGTATAAAAATTATTTATTCATACTTTTCGTATTAGATCAGATAAAGTGTATAATTTTTAGGTTCTCCTGTTAAAATTGTACTAGCATCGAAATTAGAGTGTCTCAACGTGGATATTATATATACAATACATTGTATCTCAATGGTAGCTTTACTCCAGTATTGTTTACAATGTTTCATATCAAAATAATGGATGAAACTGAATTGTTATAAGGTATGTATTTTTAAAAAATATCAAAAATCCATAAAATTATTGCGAACAGAACTATTGGTATTTTGTAGCATTTTTTCTTCCTCTGCAATGTTTACGCTAAAAAGTACATGCGATAGTTTAATGTTGAAATATGTTCAATGTACTCATTCATTATGCACGATCACATACATATTTATACAGTCTATTCACGATTTTGTAGATACAACACACATCTGTTTACTTATTATATAATGAAATGACGTTGTTGAGTATATGACAACAATTTATAATCCGTTAATATATATAAGTATACAGAGTATATTCTGTTATCATATATTCATTGCAATGTTGACACGTATGCGGATACGTATTGTTTATATGCCAACAAGTTTTCAATCCATTAAAATGTCCTATCCTAAATATGAAAAATGCACTTGCATTATTACCGCATCAACAAAATTTAGCATACTAACACAGCTGTAAACATAATGGCGAACTTTTATTTCTTTTTTTTCAATTACAGTCGAGACCCCGTACCCGCGGTTCAACAAATTAAAAATTAAAATGTAAACTTAAATTTACTTGTCCCACTGTGTCGACGCTTCTGCGGAGAGATCGTGTCTTTATTTAAAAATAATTTAGAATATTAAAGCAATCAGCCTTTGACGAAGAAGATTAATAATTATAGTCATTCTTTGGTATTGTACGTAATGCAGTACATCCAGTAAAGTGTCGTAATTCTTTACTTTATAAAGAAAGAAAGGAAGAGAGAAAGAGAAAATAGAGAGAGAGAGAGAGAGAGAGAGACAGAGATAAAGTATACTATGAATATACAATAGTATAGCGTGTAGTATACTTTATTGTAACCGCATTCAATTTTTGTAATTTGAGTCTGCCGTATTTATGTGTGCTACGTCAGTATTATAGTATATGTAATACTATAATGGTCGTTCCTATGCGGATATGGGGCGACTACTGTACACCAAACACTCGAGTACAATTCATTTTCTCAATCAAATATAAATCTCAGTGATTGAACTTGAAAATAATCGCACATAATCCATTTCATTACTTATACATAGTATAATATCTCACTTGTTAAAGATGAATTTGTTAAAATGAATTTTTTCAATTGCATCCAACAAACACATTTATACAATCACAGATCCTGCCTGAATTCATTCATTATACCTTATTGTAAACGCACACAATTTATAATACATTCAGTAATACTTCAACATCGTAAAATTATCTAACACAAGAGTACCGAAAATCCAATTAACGTTTGAGCTGCCACTATTTAATATACCTGCATTGTACCTTCTGTGTTCTGTATTCAATACTTCTGACAACATTGAATAAAAATCTTTTTCGAATAAATTAATTTTTGACAGACTGTAAATCATATTACTTTTTACGATTTAACAAAATATTAACAATCGTCGGATACGTTACAATTGAATCGGGCAATTGATGTTTTAAAGAAGAGATTAATAGATCTTGAACGCCTAAAATAAAATTGTGTAACAAATATTTACTGTATATTGTGATGCGATTGACACCGCACAAAACTAAAGTTGGAATATCTCGAAATAATTCGTAATTTGTTCAACCAATTAGAATCGAGGTGGTTAATTAAACAGGAATGTTAATTTGTTGCTGAATCTGTTCATTTTACGTACGAGTCTCATTGTTTCGATCCTACAATTTGTATATCCGTAATACAATTAAAAAGCTGACGACTTGAAGTGCTTTATGTCATACACATCACAATATATATCATTCTTTTAAGGCCAGTATTAAAATTTCAACGTTATAAATCGTATTTGGTAAAACTTAATGTTCATTGCAGTGTTATTCGTTGGTTACTTTTCTAAATTTTCAGACAAATGGAGATATACAATATGGAATACAAGGTGTCTTTAAAAATCACGCTATATGCAGGCAGTATTACTATCACTTCTCATAAAAAGTCATTCTCGTTATAATCTAAAAAGAGATCTTCATTCAATATTTCGTTAAATTTTACCTACAATAACTAGTGCGAGTGCAAAATTTTATATTACATAATGATAGAAATCATCGTCTTATCCTTACAAACTGGTGATGTAAAATCATGATATCATTTATCCAGTACGCATTTTAACTGTACCGTTAAAATTTCATTCTCCCATTTCATTTCATTCACACTGATACATCGGCACGTCGATGCTTGTTCAAACAAACGAAACTGCGAATTGAAATTTCCGTTCACGACTAAATACGCGAGTGAAATGATCAAAGTATGATAGTTGTGTCACGTCTTTCACTCTACTCGTCAGGCAATCGAGGTATATACATCGTGAGAATTTATTTCCTTTTTTATCATTGGTTTCCTTGACTTCCTTATTCATTTCAGAAATATAAAAATGTTCGAAGATTTAAAAGTCTCGTCTAATAAGATTTTGTGATGCCGTAATTTTCATCAAGTCTGAATAGAGTATTTCGCTTCTGATAACACAACTTCAGAAATGTTTATACAACAGAATAAATAAAGAATGTAGAATACGATATTTTTGTCGGAGGTTTCTTCAAAGAAACTTCGATTTGCATATTAGTTAGTTCCACACAGATTTAAGAGGATTTTTATTTTAAGATAACGGGATGACATTTAATTAAGGAAACGCTCCTTTTTGCTCCTGTGATACTTTTCAAGCTAGAATGCCATATCGACTAAATACATCTATATACATATCCACTGAACATAAAAAATTTAACTGTCTGGAAAACATATCAGAAAATAAATATTTTACATTTTCAAATGATTTCTTCAATGGCTAATAAGTAAACGGCGGATCTTTATGCAAAATAAAAATTATTTGCATCGATTGCAACAGATAGACAGAACTTAATTGAATGTTATTTCTTCCCTTAACGATTCTCATAGAGGAGAATCATTTATTAATTTTGAATTTCATCCTATCAATTTTGCTATAAATGCATGAAGATCTGCAGTCTACTAATAAGGTAGTTATATCGTATAGTACAAAGAAATTCATATAGAAACAGTCACGAAACACTCTGTATATAATAAAAATAAATAAAAGATAATTTCATGGAGACATACAGAAGAAGCAAAAATTCTCATAGCAATGTGAACAGACATATATACCTCTTCATTTGTATATATATTTCGGACAATTTAAATGTACATACAAATTATGATTACTTACGTAAAAATCGATGGTATTCAATATTCAATTAAGATTATTTTTATTGCCACAATCCTGCATAGTTGCCGTAAAGATTCATAGGTAGAGGACCACCAGCCGCAAATAACCGCGTACCTGAGCCATCGTAGCAATGAGTATATATAGCAGGCGTATATCTCACATTTTGGAATCCGTCAATGTATTCTTCATCCGGAAACTATTATCGTCGTTAAGGTATTAGTATTTTCATTTTTTGTGAAGATCACTTTAAATTTACATTGAAAAAATACGATACATACTACATATCCTTTAGAAGCTTTGAGTATAACTGTCCTAATAGAATTAATTGAAGACTCGAGGTACTTCTGTGCTCTCACGTCGTAAAACATCAACATTCCTAAACCTGTTCCTATTGTTAAAATGGAACCTTGGAAACTGGCTGACCGAATCCCACAACCGCTATATCTGTAAAGAAAATAAAACTTCTTAATGAAATATACGTGTATACAGATGTAATCACTAGACAGTGGATCTCTATGCAAAATAAATATTTTCCACCTGAATCGCAACAAACCAGAATGACATCTACAACCTCTAAGGGCAGTTTTGACCATGTAAATCAGTTAGGTCTTTACGTCTACTCGTTTTTCTCATAAATGCATAAAATCGACAGTCTAGTAACTACAGCGAATAAGCTTAAGTAGGAATGCTACATACCGCGATGGTACTTTCTTAATAATTTGTAATGTTCTCGGATCTAACAATAAAGTATGAGACCGACATCCTACCGCATATACACCATTATCTTGTACTGCAAGGCAAACATTTTCTTGGGAAACTGGTAATTTTCTAGATATCTTTTGTCTGAATGTTTCAGCAGACCAAATGTGTATAAAACTATTCAAGGTAAGTGCTGCAATTTCTTTGTATGTCCTATGGAAAGCAAGCGCCCGCACTCTTTGAGCCGATCTACATTCTTTAACACAAACTGGTTGAATTAACCTAATCGAGGAACAAAGAAAACATTGATTAACATAAATTTTTTACATATTTTCTTATCTATACTTTGCATTAGGAGTTTCACCTGTGTGTAGGTACGTCTGCTTTGTCGGGAGCTTCTGCAAGATCATTGTCAATACGCCATAAAGCCATTTTAGTGTCTCTAGAACCGGAAACTAAAAATTCGTCATCAAGCCAACACATATCGAAAACCCAATCTCTATGTGCACCTTCTCCTACACAGACCGGGTCTAACGTTGGTAGCCTGTAGATCGCAATTTCGTTACTATTCCTTGCTCCAGTTGATAAAAGTGTTCTGCAATGTAAAAAAGAGAATTAGGATGTTGACAAATATCGTATATCATTCGAATAATGTAAATGTTTTTATATACAAGATGAGAAAATGTTTTCATCAGGTATAGCATGGTTTCAAGAGAGCTTCCACGTGATTATATCAATTTTTTGCGGATGTTTATCGTAAAAACGTTAATGAAAAATTTGCTATAATCACGTGAAAGCTCTCCTGAAACCATGCTGTACCTGATAAAAACGTTTTCGATCGGACTGCTAATAACAGTAATCTCTACTGGTCACAATTCGTGGTATACTGATTAGAAAGTTATTCTACTTGTAAAAATGAGTTGTGAAAAAAGAATCAAATTTTTTTCCTCTGCGTCATCGTTTCCAAGAAAATCGAATACATTGTCTTGCAACTTTTCGATTTTGATTTTCTCGAAAACGAAGACACTGAGGAAAAAATTTATTCTCTCTTTCCGACTCATTTTGAATCACAATCGGTTAACCATGAGTTGCGAGACACCTTGTATGTACATATACATACCTTGATGGATTAATTTGAACACAATGTATACCACATTGTTGTTCAGGAACTGCAGCACCTCCTGAATTAACTTGTCTACCATGCAAAGATGGTATTTGATCTAACTTCTGCGTTGCTACATCGTAAACCATCAATTTGTTGCATTTTGTACCGAATACTACTTGTCTATCACTTAACCACTGAGAGCAAAAAACTTTGTTCATATTGTTTAAACTAACTGAATATTCTTTAAATAATTCATGAGTCAATATATGGCGAAATCCATATTCTTGATTAATTTTCCGCACTTCTCTCGTATCTATTTCCCTAGCACATACGTAGTCTACAAAGTTAAAAGATGTCCTTAAAAACTGTTTTCCTTCATTTATCGATTCCGCTTCGTCATCACTCGATTCATAACACACAAAGTCTTCTTGCTTATCTAGCTTTCGGTTCCTTTCCATACTTAAGGCTAATCTGTAATAAGAAGTCAAAATTGTTGTTAAATTAAAGTGAAAGCTGACAAAAATAGTAAATGATTTATTTGAGTTTACCTTGCACGTCGTTCGTCTAAACGGTCCGCATCTGCACAGGGAGGATATCTGCCGTAGACAGTCATTCTCTGTGTCTCAGCCATTTTGTTTGGAGCTTATAATTTATAAACTAGAGTTTGTTGCATATAAAATTGTTGTTTGGTAATTACGAAAATTACCTCTCGCGTCTATATAATAATTCAGACTATTTTGAACTTATAGTCATAAAAATATTGTGTTGAATGTACTTGACCACTACATTCGATTAAATTAGTTTTCTGAACAGGGCGCACATAGATCGTCCTATCATTATAATAAAAATTATCATCCATTCATTTCACTTCCGAAAGGACTCAAATAGATCAATCATGTTGTTTATGTCTACGTATTAATCGATCATTGTAATGATGGATAAACTTTTCTCGTGTCATTGAAAGAATCTTCCGAACAATGTTGTCAATGGAAATCCGAATTTAGACTGTCGAAATATTTATAAACTCGGTTGGTGTGCAGTTGAAATAAGAAGAAATTCTTCTTTGTAGCAATTCCCCTTTGACTAGAACAAAATCAAGATATGAATTTTTACGGGACTAAAAGTAATAGAGTGAAAATAAAGCATTTTCGTGAGTATCATAATCTCGCGAGGTATGATGTTACATATTATTTATAAAATCTAACAAACCTTATTAAAAGGACGGTAATTGCCAATTCTGTCCAGCTACCTAAGCAAAGTTACCGTCGGCAGTAATCCCTTGCCTAGTAGATGCAGAACCTCATAATTACGTAACTGTATGCACTTACAATATGAATAATATAAATATCAGGGCTTTATACTAAAACGATTCAACGAAATAGAAAAGAAAGCCACGGAATTCATTAGTAAAGAGACCTTCGTGATCCGAAGCAACTAACCATCGCCATATTGAAACGACCAGCGGAATTGCATAAAATTCGGGAAAATCCACTGAAACATTCTAATCATGTCGTCTAATTATCACATAAAAGTTTTTTATAGACTTTCTTTATTCAGTAATACCGACAAACGAATTTGTTTCTGAATAATTACGATGAAATGGAGAACGGTTTCCATCAATTGTCAACGGGAGAAGTTTGCCCCCTCTACTATCCTATATTACAGCTGACATTTTTAAAGAAATGGCGTCCTTTAAGAAAATAAATACCAAAGTATTTGCTAGATCAGGAACTGAATTAACCCCGGACAACATATATTGGAAAAAGTATACAGTGAGTATCTTTTACTAGTAAAAATTACAAATTTTCCGATGTTCGTAGTATATCGTATAGTTCATGACCTCCACGTGCGTATAACTTAACCTAACAATCGTACTTACACTCCGGGACAAACAGATAGCACATCAATTATTTTTCTCATTTGGTACATTAAACTGAAGAAAATGAGTATTTTAATATGTCAACATATTCTGACACATGCCTGTATGTATAATGTACTGAATATCATCGATAATATTCACTCCAACAGAATTCTAAATAGGAATGAGAACATAAATATCTTGGTCAGCTAGCGGGATAAAATGATAGCACAAGCAGTGGATTTACGTTTCTGAGTTGTATAGTAGTTACCGAAGAGCAAACATTCGTTGCAAAACGTAATTGATAAAGTAAAAACTAAAAAACAGAAATTACATTACTTTCAAAGTGTGTTATCTTTTCCCGGAGTATAAGAGCTAGGTAAATGTAACTGTATTGTAAAATCAAATACATTTATTCAACAGGCTCCTGTTTTAGTTAAAGAATTTGGGCCCGTAGATTACATAGATTTTTCACCGGTGGAACCCCATTATTTTGCTGTCACCTGTTCAGTCAGGGTACAAGTATACAATCCGATTACAAAGCTAGTCACAAAGAACCTCAGTAGATTTAAGGAAGCAGCCTATGGCGGCTCTTTTCGCAACGATGGAAAACTACTTTGTGCCGGTGGTGAAGAAGCAGTCATTAAACTATTCGATGTTGGTACCAAGAGTCTTCTTCGACTTTTCTCTGGTCATAAAGCTGCTGTACACAGAACATTTTTCACTGCTGACAACCTTCACATAGCTTCGTTTTCCGATGATAAAACCGTTGTTGTTTGGGATATACCTAGCGAAAAGCAAGTTATATCGTTTAACGAACATTCGGACTATATCAGAGCTGGTGCTGTCAGTCCTATTTCCAAAGATGTAGTATTATCTGGTGGTTACGACAAACACATTTACATGTACGACACAAGAACAAACAAACAAATTTTGAATGTAAGTCACGAAGCTCCGGTCGAAAGTTTGTTGTTCTTACCATCTGGTGGAATATTTTTGTCTGCAGGTAGAGTACATTAATTCTATCCATATTCCAATCTATTTTAATTAGTAGACTGCGGATCTTTATGAGTAGTTAATATATGATTTCTCCTCCATTAACAAAGTCTAGCAAATATGAATGTTACGTCTTTCTTTTTGAATGAAATAAAATTTGATTCGTTTGTAATCAATATTTAAGCATTGAAAAAATTATAATAAGATAAAGACGTTTTAATTGTTGTAACTGTAAAGAAAATGATATATGGCAAGGGATTAAAATCATTAAGGGAAGTAATAACATTCAATTTAGTTTCTATTTCTTGCAACCGATGCAGAAAATTTTTATTTTGCATGAAGATCCGCAGTGTATCGATTGGATAAGAGTAATGTATTAAATATGTTCAAAAAGGTAGAACAGAAATCAAACTAATGTATTAAACATTTTTGAAAAGGTGGAACAGAAATCAGAGTCTGGGATGCGCTTGCTGGAGGAAGATTACTTGCCAAAATTGTGCAGCATCATAAGACCGTAACATGTTTAAAAATGGCTTCGAACGGCCACAGAATCTTGTCTGGCTCATTAGATAGACATGTGAAAATTTATGATGCTGGAACGTACAAGACTGTTCATTCCCTAGACTACCCAAATTCAGTTCTCAGTATAGGGATCAGTGTAAGAAAATATTTATATTCTAAACTATAAATAAATGAACAGCTAGAACTGTGAATTGTTAGACAATATTTTTTAATTTTAGTCTAACGATGAAACCATAGTAGCTGGTATGGTCGATGGTTTAATTTCCGTCAGAAGAAGAGAAGAAGATATGAAAACTGAGAAACCACAACGTAAAAAAGTATCTTATAGACATTCGGGTAAAAATTTGCACACACCACACGTAGACATGGTTATAAACGAGGATATGAAAGAAATTATGTCTAAACACGACACCTATTTAAGAAAGTTTGAATACTCGAAAGCTTTGGATTGTGTGATGATGAGTTATGTTGTGAATAAAGCACCGCACGTTACGGTTGCGCTTATGCAAGAGCTTATCAGAAGACAAGGTTTAAAACAGGCTCTTGCCGGTAGAAATGGAAAGTCCCTTGTAAACATCATAAAGTTTTTAAACAAACATGTGGGGAACGTTCAATTTGGAAGAGTATTAATACATGTGGCCAATGTTTTAATGGGTACGTGTTAAATAACTTTCTCGAAATATTAACTTACGAATGTTCTCTAATAACTATTGCTTTAACAGATGTCTATGAAGATCATTTGGATGAACTTGGACCAGAACCACGAAAAATGTTTACTATCTTAGCATACAAATTGGAAGAAGAAGAAAATTTAATATTAGCTCTATCAGAATTACAAGGAAAATTGCATATAATATTGTCTGCTGCGGAAACTGTAGCTCCCGCAATAGTAAAAGACAATATCATGTTGGAACCTTCGAATGCTGCTCAGAAAAATCTAATTTTAAGTATAGCATGAATATAATTATGCTATATATCACACTGTTTCATCATATATCATAGAAAAATTTGTACATACTTTCCATATATATTTGAATAAAATATAAATATCATTTGTCATATACTTTCACTCGTTGGACGTTTTAGTTTCTTTTCCCAATCATGTGCTTCGCAATACTATGGTGTTAATCATAATAAGGGAGACAAGGAACTTAAAAATGTTGCATTGCAGAACGTACAAGATAATATGCAATAGATCAGAGAAGTTATTCACATTTCCTAAATTACATTACATACACTATGTCCATACAATACCAAATATTAAGGCGTGTATTCAAGTTTAATTATATCTCTAAGTTATAATTTATTGGTTTATTTCAAGATATTTCTTTTTTGAGACACTTTTGCCAGGCAGCAGAAGATGGTTTATCAGGCATTATCCATCCAACTGGAATTGGTGATGCATCACTATCCGTACTTATATATTTATCCCAAGCAATTCTGAAAATAAAGCAATTATGCTATTGTAAAAATGCACTTATAAAATGATTGAATATTGTTTATGTATAGTGTTATATTTACCTCATACTAATAAAATTGGCTAAATCAGTATCATATTGATCATTCGTTAACATCTTTTTCCCAAAAAGTACATTTTCCCACTCGTCAAATACATTTTTCTTTTGTTTTTCGATTCTTTCTTCATTATCAGTCTTCAACATCAATTTCAAACCTTGTTCTTCTATCGAGTATTCTCTGTCAAATGCTGACCACTGTTCTGTTAACTTTGCTGTTTCAGAAAATATATTGTGCGATTAGTATAATTTGTAATATATTTTTGTTGATTAAGATTAGAATAGTACCTATGATATTATTAAATGCCTCGTCTGCTGCTAAAGATAAATGTTCTCCTCTTGCTCTGGCAATATTGGTCTTAATATTCCGCAGACTTTGTAACTCTTGTAACAGTCCAAGATATTTCCTCGCGTCGCTTCGTTTTCCTCTAATATCAGATAATATCATGTCTGCATCTTTACGTAAATTTTCTTCTTGTTTCTCCTTCTCTATTACAGCTTGTTCTTTTCTAATCCACGAATCAATTTGCGCATGCAATTTTGCTCTTTGTTCCATTTTCATTACCTTCTCACGTCTCCATTTCTCCCGTTTAATTTTTTCTCGTAATCGTTTTTTCTTGCGCCTTTCTAAATCTCTCCTTAACTGATTTAAGAAATGTGGGTCTTTAATAGGCTCTAACAACATCATAATTTCACTTTTTGCTGTTTCGCAAATGCTCATTTTCTCTTGCCATTCTTCTTCCGATAAATCTTTATTATCTGCCAATTCTGCGCAAATTATTTTTAATTTTTCGTTCAATTTATATGCTGCTGTTATGGCATCTTTGGTAATCGCAATTTTCGACTTTCCCTGAATTTTTCTCTGGTTGTTTATGCTCTTAGGCAGATTAGCGTTTTCCAGAAAAATTTCAATATCCTTTTCATCAGCTCGCCGTTTCTCTGTTGTAACTTTCGAATTGGTAATAACGTTGGAAGAGGTTGTATCAATCGGATAAATATAATTTTGATATACATTCATATTGTAATTCGCATTATAAATAGACTGATCTATTGGATGATACATATTGTAATCTTAGTTCCAACAATTTTGCATGGAACTTTCTGCAAAACTTTAATTATCAAACATGAGCGTTCAAAATTGACACACTTAACTCGACGAAATATAAAATATCTTAATGCTATCGCTTTTGTATGCGTTAAATGATTAATTTGCTTACAAAGTATTCGTTAGATGAAAATATAGTTTCTTCATAACTTGTAGCAGTTCGTTAATATAAGCGATACACTCTCTAACACATTTCCATGATTCCTTCTTCCTTAGGAAGTTGAGCTTCCGCTTCTCGTAATACTTTCTCAGCTTCTATGTAATCTTGAATTTCTTTCAAATCTTGTTCTGTTTCCAAGATCTTTTTAAGTTCCTCGGATGCTTTTACAAGACGTCGTTGACAATCTGGCACCATCATAAGGGATTCTTGAAGAACTTCTTCTTGCTTCTTCAGATCATATCCATCTTTATCTGTAATGAAACAATTACGAACAATAAGAAAATACAGGGTCTGGAAATTGACTTGAATTATTGTAATATTTATTTTGAAGCAGTATGTGCATTGTAGACGTGATTACAAACATTACAACAACGGACATATCAGTTTCTTAAACAGGCAAACAATCTATCGTACAGTACTATGAAAAAGGTGAAAAATGTACGGAAGCGTCGCAATAGATAACACAGCTATTGAAAGGATTGGATTAATAAGATAAATAAAACATGCTTCCGATCGCATTATTCAATATAGTATTCTCACCCTGTTCCTGTAATTTTTGTATCCTTTCACGTTGCTGTGCTGCTTCTTTTTCATACGTAACTTTTTCTTTCGCGAGACGTTTCACTACTCCAGTTTTAATCTTTAGAGTTCTTATTCGAGGATCAGACATTGTTTTAAATTGAAATAGTTTACCTCGTGCGCCGAAAATGAAGCGTTCACCAACTAAACTAACGTTTATTCCCTTATAAGGTTAGATGAGTAGGTACAAATTGAATTCCAGTGGAATTCCGTAGCGTATAGGTTAAGACTGATATACAACCGGAGAACTTGTACTCCATTAAGTTATACCATTATGGCATGACACATATCGAAGCTTTCGATCCTTCTTTCGATTAATCGTTTGCTTATCCACAATGGTGTCTCGACTGTAAGGAAAAATAATTCAACATTGAATAAGGTACGTTATTCGCATTAAACAATATCGACGAACTACTTTCCTTCTTCGAAATAAATACTACCTAAATATACATCTTCCAAAAAATCAATAATTTATCGAATACGAAAAAACAACATTTTCACATTAATTATCTATAGTTTCTAATAACTACAATATAATAACGTTCGAAGTAAATATATTTTCGTGTTCCACGTTTATACGCAACAACAATAACGGTTATAAGTTGTGATTTGTATTTAATAAACGCATACGTGAAAGGTATCGGTGGTTATAACCTCACAAAATAGAATCAAGATTATTTCTACTTGTACGAATTCGTTATTTTCCATTCGCGGGACTGTTAAATACGAATGTTGTTCTTTATCGGGATCGTTCGCCGTTAATAATTTCGCGCCATCTGATTTCGAACGTTCGTGACTTACAGGAAACTTCAAACGGTATCACAGTATATCCCCCCTAACACTTCTGTAGAAAAACGCTACATCGTGTCTGCATTGAAAGGTGTAGCAAGAGAGAAACAGAAGGGTTAATCGTGTATTGGTTTCGAATTAATTGTACGAGACATGTAACGAACAATAGTGGCAAGATTACAATGCAAGACGATATTTTTCCGGCAGCAGAGAAAATTCTTTCCGACATCGAAAATGTGGTGAAGAAGAATCCGTCACTGTGAGTGTTTTCGTAGATACATTACGAGGGCGGAGTCTTTGAAAATATCTGTGAAAATTCTTACTAAATTCTCCGATTAGACGTGTCAGCGTGTCCGTTGCATTTGCGTTCAAACGGCATTGTTATTGTGTGCTCGATCGTCGGCCCAACAAATTTACCACACCGTCATTTATAAGTCTCAATGGGACACGCGTACTACATACGACGCTTCGCAAAAGGTTTGCATAGTAAATACAGTGTCAGTAATGTTGGTATCTGATATCTATGATATGAAACTGGCGCCATCGTGATTATTAAATGTCACAAGTATTGTCAATCCATATTCTCTCGTAAATGCATATTTCTATGCAAATCTTTCGAGCTGTAATTAATCGTCAACATGCTATATATATGATTAATATTCGTTGACTATGGCTAGTGAAACGTTAAATTAGAATTACAGTGATTAAAACCATGTGGAAGATACTTTTATTGCATTTTCTAGATATCTCGTGTGTTGTTATGTAATTTACGTGTACAGGCATATATTTCAAATGCTTTGTGTTATTTATTTTGTTTATTCGAAGATTGTATTTGTCGGATAAAACGAAGGGAATGAACATTGAGGCACAGTATCATCTTCACCGTTGATACACATTTTCTAATTCATCAGAAAAAAAACAGTAACGTTAACTTATCAATCGGAAGATGATTGTTTATGTTTTCGTTCGGCTATCGTTCTTTCGTAAATACATATTTCTATGCAAATCTAGCGAACTGTGATTAATCGTCAGCATGCTATACATATCTCATTAATATTCGTTGACTGTCGCTAGTGAAACGTTAAACTAGAATTACAACGATTAAAAATACGTGGAAATTAGTTTTACTGCATTTACTGGATGTCTCGTGTGTTGTTATGTAATTTACGTGTACAGGCACATATATTTCAAATACTTAAAACATGTACTTTGTATTATTTATTTTGTTTATTGGAAGATTGTATTTGTTGCGAATAAAACGATAATATACATTTTCTAATTCATCCGAAAAAAAGTAGCAACGTTGGCGTTATTAATCGGAAAATAATTGTTTATGTTTTTATTCGGTTATATCGTTAACCCTTATGTGGTCAACCAAAATGTATAGTCTATAATTGAGAGACTATGATTTAAATGGGAACCCGGTTGACTACAGAAGGATTGAGATAGGTCAGGAGAATAACGAAACGAAACATTGTTCATGTATAATTTCAGGAAGAGCTTCGAAATAATCCCCGCGGAAGATAATGAGAATAAATCACCGGTATTTCATCAGGAGGACTGTCTTGGGCTGGCCTCGTGGTGTGTGCAACCGCTTTGTTGCTACGCTTATCGGCGGCTCTTTGAACTTCGCCAGAACAAACACAGGCGCGAGGAGCCCAGCACAATAGCAAGATGGTTACTGGGTGCCCTCCTATTAAATCCGGATGTCACGACGTTCTGGAACATGCGACGGGAGTTAGTGAGAAGTCACAAATTAGAGGTGTCGGAGGAATTTGCGTTCTCACGGTTGGTGCTGTACCGTAAGCCGAAATGTTTCGACGCGTTCTCCTATCGGCAGTGGTTATTGTTGTACGTATTAAACGCCAAAGACAGCCGGTACGATTTCGATTCAGCGGAGTCGCCGCTTTGTACGGAATTGAACTTGGTGACCACCTGCGCGGAAAGGTACGCGAACAACTATAACGCGTGGAGTCACCGGAGACACGTGATGGCACTCCGCGAGTCCCGTGGCTTCGCCTATCCGAATTTCGAGAACGAGTGGAAGAACACGCTCGCGTGGTGTCAGAGACACGTATCGGATTACAGCGGACTCTCCTATCGGCAATTCTTGCTGCAGAAATACATGTTCGAGTTCAAAGAACTGCCTAGAGAGTCGTTGATAAAGTGTCCGGCGATCACCGAGCAATGTAGGGAGGAACTGTTCGCGTACATTAAATCTAACATCGGTGACGCGCATAAATTACAGCGGCTGTTCAACGTTATGGAGACGGAGTATAACGCGAGTTCGACGAGCGCCGAACAACAGGCGTACTTTCGCACTTTGTCTTACTGGGCGGAAGAATGTCGCGCGAACGAGAGCGCCATTTGCATGTATAACGATTACGAGGCACTCTGGTGTCATCGTAGGTTCCTGGCGTGTGTCCTCGTGCGTTTCATCGCGATGTACATAAAGCATTCCTGCCGATCGGACGAGAGTGCCGCGGAATCGGTCCGAGCGACAGACGTTCAAAATAAGTTAGCAGCGATCGAGGACGACGCGATGTTGTGCCATGATTTCCTCGTTGAGGCGTTCTGCGCGCGGACCGAGAAACTCGGCGAGCTCGCGACCAAACGAGACGAACACGAGAAAATGCTCGTCGAGAGATTCTTCAAGTTTCTTCGGAATATCGGATTCGGAATCAGGTGTCCATCCTGTTAGCCATTGAAATTGTACTTTTAAAGAAACGACGATGCGCGCGTAATTCAGCTGTATAACCGTACTTGTATCGGGCATAGATCGAGTGTCATTAACGAGGGGTGCTGTCCAAGTTAAGCTCGCCGACTTTCACGAAACTTGTACGTAGAGAAAAGAAAACACGACAGAACAGTCGACACGTATTGTTTCTTAGCAGCCATCGTTTAGTTTGCAAACTACTAGGCTGCAGCTTATTCGTATATAGACAAATTGTAAGGGAAGCTGTTTTGATTTTCCGACTGTGAACGGTAGTTGTTGAAAATGTACATATCGGGTATTTTTTCGACTTTCGGAGGGGACCATTTGGCTAGCGCTCCTCGCAAGTAAGAATCACGCAGTAAGTCTCAAACTCTGTACTCCACACAGGTGTTATTCCTAGATACGTATACTATCCCTATGAATTGTATCTCAATAGTGCTCTCTCGTTCGAATCGTTTGGCGCAGCGAGCCCCCTGCGCCTTAATACTATAGCACCGTTTTTATTGAATAAGAATCTAACTTGTACGACAGTGTAGATGAAATGGAATGAGTATCGATACTTATTTTTGAGACGTTTACCGTGTATTGTTTGAGGGATGTTTGAGCGCGACGTTGCGTCGCGTTGTAATGACTGTTGAAAACAAAAAAGTTGCGTGGGTCGGCGTTTGATATTCAAAACGTTGGCCGACCTTTACGAGAACTAGTACAATTGTGTAATACAAATGAGAAGAGAAAGAAAATAAAAGAAGTGTCTTTTGACGCTGCGTAGGGAAGTATTATCGCGAAACAAACGTGTATAGCCGGACATTGATAAGAAAGAAAAAGTAAAAAAGAATAATATGAATGAAGTAAAGTGAAAGAGATGTTAGTTTTGTAATGATTTTTTTAGTCATCTTTAGCACACAGTGGAATCCGTTTTCGAATGGGCCGTGGAGATTCGGCCGGGCCAATCGTTTCGACGCGATCGACCACGTTATAGACCCCTTTGGCGCGACAATCTGACCAAAAATAAACCTTTAGACTTTTGACTGGATCTCTCTATCTCAGTCTGCCGGGAACGGTCCGTTAAAGCGCGTGCGATCGTCCAATTTTTCTCATACACCGATTTCCTATTAACTTCCGGTTTTATTGTTACGTGTTAATAAAGTTCAGTAAACCCTGTCACGAAACTTCTTTGCGTAACATTCTGGTATATCTGTATACACCGACGCGCGACGCTACACATCGAACACACGGCCGATCTTAATTCGATTTCTCACTTCGTCTTGACCTTAATCTTCCGACACCGTCCGATTACCGGAATTAACATCGACTATAACGTTTCGTAGCAGCATGCCGACGAACGTGAAACTTTCAGTCAAACCATCGACGCTAACAGAAAACACACGCACACGTTCTGTCATCGTTCCGGGCTTGAACACTCCTATACCGATATCGGACCGTGATCATTGACCGTGGAATCGGAAGATACAGTAATACCCCGGTTAACGTATAGACGATGCGCTTCAACAAACTGCTACGTTATAAGAAACTTGCTTGCCAAAGGTAAAAATAACACGGCCAGACTCGAAATGTATTTTTCCACCGAGGAAAATCGTATCGAACTAACTCGCATCGATCTTTCAACAATTCGTCTGACGTTCTAACTCGCGTCTCCTTCCGCTTAATAATTTCGTGTCAGGCTTTTGTATTTTTTTCACCCTTTGCACTCGGAGCTATAAAAACTCGAAAATTAAACATTTATTAATATCGATATAACACCTCGTACAATACTTGAATGTTTAGTAAATTAATAGACTGCGGATCTTCGTGCAATTCGTTTTATTTCATTCCACATTCTTAAAATTTCCCTAACAAAAATTGGGAGATGCATAAAGATCCGCAGTCTAGTAATTAATAATTGTACAGCAATTTTCAGTGGTGATTCAAAGCCACCATTCGAGTGCTAAGGGTTAAAAAGCTTCAACTATTTATCACTGATTCGCAACGACTGTAAAGTGTACTTACCGGCGGGTAAAGCGATAAAGCAGACAGTCTACAAAAATCTAAGATGACTGGTTAAACGAGGTGTTACTGTACAGGTGCATGCAGACGGTAGCGTATATAGGCTGCTGATTCGACACACACAGCGTTCCCCGATTCAGTTTAGACGCGCCGGTGAAAGTAACGTCATACTGTGTCGGTGGGTCTATTGTTGTTCAGCGAAGCAGCGATTCTAGTCGGCCGAGAACTGAATTTCATCGAACGAGCGTGATCGATCGGCGATATAGTTTTTTTTTCTTTCGAAACACGACCGACGTTATACTCTGTTGCACAAGACACGGCGCGAAACGTGAAGATTTTCGGCGCCGCCGGACACGGTATTTCTGACGGATTAATAGTTAATATATCGTTGAAACTCGCACGTGACTATTCTCTATTACTTTCATTGGTCGATTGGTTCGATTGTGTCCCGAGGCACAACACGGCGGTCGATAGGCATCCTCAGAAATTCCACCGGTACGACACGGCCGAGGAAGCGGCATTGGCAAGCTGTGCAGTGGCGGGTCGGACGAGGTTGTCTTTGTTCATTCCATTACCGGAAGCAGAAAACATCGGAAGTTGAATTTATGTTGTCCGAACCTGAATCCGCTCCTGAAGGCACCGATCCCGCGCAAACGGACACGATGCAGCTGTTTCAAAAGAAAGGTACGAAAATCTCTTGCTAGCATTAACGACCCACCTGCTTCTTAGCCCTTCGCACTCGGAGATATATTAACTCGAAAATTAAACGTCTCTTCCGACCTAGAATATTTCCAATATCCATGATTTTTGTAATTTTATTGATTAGAAATTAGTACGATACCTAAATGTTTAGTAATTGATTGCTTTTTAATTACTGAAATTATACAGATACTTCCATTAGAAATTATCCAATAAATTCAGTCTTGTAAGTTTTATAAAACAATGTATGTCCGATATATTTTGTATTAATAATGGGGCTCGGAGGCGACGTTCGAGTGCCAAGATTTAAATTCATTCACCTAGATAACAAACACGCTGGTAATTAACGTCAAGTAACTTTTATGTTGTGTCTTCCTAAGGAAATGAGAAATTGAATTGTATCGTTTTCAGTATACAGCTATTAAAGCTGTAAGGGCGCATTTCGAATAAATACTTTGTTGGGCTTTTTATAATTTAATATAAAGTTGTCGCGTTCAGTGCTCCGTAGCTCGAGTGTTAAAAAAATAAGTATTTCGATAATGCTCGGAAGGTAAGAATTATGATTCCTCGTTGACTTGCATGCATACAGATTGCGTGTTTATTTATAGTTAACGATACGGTACTTTGATCGGAGACGTATATGTAAGTGCACGATGGAGAGCGACTTTTCTAGCGGGCGAAGTACGAAGAATTATATTATTTATCCGCGTGAAAATACGCACGTTGTATTCTAGCAAATGAATTTCAAATTACAATGAATTTGATTTTCTTCACTGGAATGTCACTCAAGTTTTATTGCAATGTAACAGTTTGAAGTGCTGTACGTGAATATAGATAGGAAACCATTGTTGTGTCTTCGCACAAGGTTTCGCAAGCAAAAGGCTTGCCATAGTTATAGAGGAGGCAAGCAAAAGCTGATTCTTGTTGCAACTATATTTAAATTACATTTTTATTCTTTCCACTATGATACTGAGCTGCAAGATATATTATTTTTGTATGTATTTCTGATTGAAATACTACCTGTTAAAATAGAAATGAACTTATAGTACGTTATTGTTGCGCGGATCAGTTAGCGTAATTTATAATTAGAAGAAGAAATGTTGGTATACGTATAGGGCGAACCACGAATCGTGATCAGTAGAGGTTACTCTGTTATTAGCAGTCCGATTGAAAATCTTCTTATCAGATACAGCATGATTTCAAGAGCGATTTCGCGTGATTGTAGCAAATTTGTAAATTATTTTTCCTATGATTTCTCAAGGTCACCTTTAATTTTTTGCAAACACACCTACAATTTTTTACGCCTATTTGCTAGAGGATTTCAAGACGAATTTGGTAAGTATCACAATATAAAAGAAAATTGCTTTTTTTTAAATTTTGTTTTTACAAAAAATTTGCCATAATCACGCGAAAGCTCTTTTAAAAACTTACTATATCCGAGAAAAACATTTTTCAAGTCAAGGAAAAATAGCTTACTAAACATTTTCAGATTCTTAGATTCCTATCTGAGCAGCAATAATATTTATGAGAAGCGGCCTGATTTTAGTAAAATAGAATATAATTCTACCGCAAAAATCAGTCACGAGGGTAGAAACTTCTTGAACCTTGACCTATTGTCTAATTAACTACGTATAGATACACTCTCCCCTTTTATCCTTTATTCATAGTCTTCGCAGTGGTTGTTGTGCGCCTGCATGCGGACAAGTGCGTGTTCGCGTGTGTGTACACGTGCTCGTGAACGTGTAGTGTTTACAAGAATGCAAAAAGTGTAGCAATTTAATAATTATCCAACGTAAAACCAGTGCGATCCAGTACGAATCAAAGTACAATTGTACAAATAAATGTAATGCAATCTTGGACAATGATGTAGGTAAAATATAGCACAACGAAAACATTTTAGCAAATAAAATAATTTTATCTGTGCCTATAAATTCATCCCATATAAATCGAGAGCGATTCGGTCATTTATTTTATACAGAATTCTGTTATAGAAAATGTATTAACATTTTATTACGCTTCGTATCATAGTGAATTTAATTGTTGGAATACTTCGCTTCGCCAGAATTCGTTCTCCCCAACTTTTTCGTCCTTTTTCAAACAGATTCCCAAGTCGGTGATCTTGATCATACGCCAAATTGTAAAATTACGGGACAGAGAAAACTTTCGCTGTCGGCACCGTCATAAATCTGCCTCATCGCGTATCGCTTGGCTCCGACTGGGGTTCTGCTTTCAACCGTCACTACAAATTCATTTCCAAGTCGTATGCGAATACGTACAGAGAATGAAATGATTTTTAAAAGATACCTCTGATTTGTTGACTTATCGATTTGCGACCAACCGTGCTGCCTTTCGACAGTCTGATGAAACATTTTTCATGCGTACAGCCTGCACTCTTCTCCTCGAAGTAGACACGAACTTGTGACCTTCTCTGTATAACGATCACGTATGTGGTCACTTAATACTAATTGAGACCGAAATAATGAGCTATCGGTCAAGTGCCAGCGATATTACGCTTATCATAAATTTTTACAGTTTGACAGCTTTCATTAATGCGTATACTGGCCAGGCGAAACCAAGGTTTTAAGAATAGAATAGTTATCGAAATCAGAAGAGATCGAGAGATCAAAATTCACATGGTTTACGATGGCGAGTATCAGTCATCGGAGTACCATAAACATATTTTTAGTCTGCGTCCTCGTAGATAGAATGTTTATCACTCGAGGTCATCATTTTATCAGAATTATTGGCAAAACAATTTTTGTCGCTTTAGTATTATAGAGATTATTTGTATTCACTGTCATCCTTTACAATTTCGATTCAAAGAAGTCACGGTCTTGATCATACGTGTTCACGAAGGCAAGTACGTCTTACAAATGTTGTTATTTGTTCGGTTATGATTCTGTAACCGCTTGCACTCCTCTACTACAAACTTTTCTTTCTGGCAAGAATTTCACGTAGAATTTAAAGAATTTAATGTAGACAATTTTGCACGAAGACTCACAATGTCTTGAGAGTTATTGAACAATTTTTAACACGTTGAACGCCCCGTCACCCAAGCATGGCTGACGGCTATGTTTCCGAGGGTGACACTTTTCTTCATGTAATTAAAAAAAGATTTTGGGGATAGTTTATAGTAAGATTATTTGTAATACAATTATGACGAATACGTGAGATAAAGTAATAATTTATAAAATATACTTTTACTAACAAACGCGAAGTACACTTTAATATGAGTTTGTTTTTAAAACATTACAAAAAAGATTTTATTAGTTACGATGGTATTGGTTAAAACATCTATTCTTCTTGTAGATGTGTCCTGCGGGTTTTTTCGAATTTGTAGTTGGCGAGATAAATGATAAATTTCGCTCACGAAAGCTATCTTTCTTCGGAACACTTATCGCATTTCCCACTTCGAGGCCTTTCTGAGGCGTATTGTATTCTTCTTCTAACGTAACGCGCTGCTTAAACACGATATGTATCACGGATTTGGGCCCCGGGAGAAACTCCACCGATTCACGCTTATCGTTCAACTTGTTAAAGTGCCCGATTAACCCTTAGAGTACTCGAGTGGTGACTCAGGCTGAAAATTATTTAAAATATTTGTCGCATTATTTAATAAATTACGAAACGTATTTAATATTTTAATAAACCACTGAAAGTATTGCACGATGTATTATATCCAATTTTATAATAATAAAATTAAGAAAATTCGGTTTGCGAATTAAAATAGCCCTGAGTTTAAAGGTTTAACTAACTAACCGTGCTACGATCGGTCAAATGACCGGTGTCGCATTTTCTACTTTATAATCATTGAAGTGGCAAGGATAATTCCATTAAAAATGATTCAACGAGTTTCTTCGTTCAAGCACGAATTGTTATGAAAATGGCAAATGATTTAAATAAATTCAATGTTGTCATTTCTACAATAAAATCGCATCGTATAGCAATCGCATCTTGTGCACGGTACGGTTAAATATTGTAACACACCGTCATCGTGGCAGTAAACATTGCAGTTGCCATGGCGCTGATCGTTGCGCGTTGTTAAGAAAGACGTCTGGCCACGTGTTCCCCGAAATTCCGATGATTATATCACCTTGGAGACTCTCTAGACGCTAGCATTGTCGGAAATAGTTCTGAATCAGGTGGGGTTCGCGAAGAAGCGACGTACGTGTCGCAAATATTCAGGGAAATGCCGTATTCCCGGCAAGGATGCGCGGCCTTTTGCCAAAAACGTGACTGCCCTTGTACTTGGGGAACGCCCAACTTTTTAGTCGTTAGGCAGAGGTCCACGAGGTCGTTTCTCACAAATTAACACTTTTTCTTCATTTATTGCGTCTAGAATAGTCGAGAAAGCATCAGTGTTTTTCGTTCCCCATTCTCGTTTCATGTGCATCGTCGAATGTGTTTCGAGTACAATGCCGCCGTCGGTATTCCGTTTTTCCTTTTTGTTTGAAATCACCTCGAGACCTCTGCTTTGATTCGATATTGCCTCTGCTTATGACGATCGTGCAACTTTTTTATTTGCAATATGGCATTGCGACTTAATCAGATAAAAGGTAAGCTGTCCCGATATGCACGATACCACGAGCACAATAGCTTAGCACCCTCTTTTAGCACAAAACAATTAGCTACCCTCTCACAGTGTTTGGTGAATAAAGCGTTTCAAATACTGTGCAATCCCCGTTTCAATAGTACTTGAATAGCCTGTACTCCGAAAAGAGAATAAAATATTATTATTATTATTAGTACTTGAATAAGAGTACCTTTTTTTACGTAGAAATTAATGCTGTAACGACCAATGTTGCTTCAGCGATGCTGAAGTTATTTGATTTAGCATTAAGTATCCGTTAGGTAGTCTTTTTCGCAGACATAAATAATACCTCGGACTAATTTGTTCTTCTCTAATGTAGTCCGAGTAAACAAATATTTGGCAATAAATAGATCACCTGAAAATAGTTCACGCACCAAACGAAATTTTGGCTATTATTTTAAGAGTACGTGTACTCTTTTCATTAAGATTCGTTCTTTTATCAAATAATTATTTCAATTTTGTTCGGAACATTCCTGCGTTTGTCTCTTTTTAACAGACAAAACGGCGTAAAAATGATTTACACATAAGAAATCTGAAAATAGTGTAAAATGTATACGAATACACTTAAACAAGTAACAATTAGACTGCGGATCTTTATGCATTTATGAAGAAATTGGTTGAATGAAATATAAAATAGTAAAAGATTTTTAAAATTCAAAAATGTTGAAATATTGCTTGTTAAGGGATGAAATATAAATTTTTGTGTTATTCCTGCTTGCCACAAGCAATGCAAAACATTTTATTTTACATAAAGATCCGCAGTATTGTGATAATACACGTGTGAATGAAAATATATTATTTGCTATGAAAATAAACATTTTGAACAGTTTTCGAGCGATAGGTCAAGTTTAGGTCGGTGCGTCGTCGTTGGTTTGATTACAGAACGTGTTTAACACTCTCACGTAACTTTTGAGAAACCGTAGACATAATATATACAAATGCTAAGGTTGTTCGTGATGCAAGAAGGTTTTAAACGAATTAAAGTTCCGTCGCCAAGAATAGGTTAGAGAATCACGCCTGCTTTAACATTACCACACCTGTTTCTTAAACATCAGTCGCCATTCATGCAACAAACTCGTCGTTCGCGTAACTATTTCCCGTGCGCCGATCGCCTCGAGCTGTTTGTCACATTTGTCGTCCGTTAACATCGCCGGATAAAACAAGCACAGTTTGCGATCATGTCGAGACGTGAACATCACTCAGGTAACGCAGTGCTAAAATTATGCAAAAATCAGTCGCGAAGGAAAATAAACGCAGTAAACGTCTCGTATTAAACATTGGAATTGGAACCGAGTTTCAACGTCAATCAATTCTGTCGCCGGAAGTAAGCATTGTTTTCCGTGAAAGTGGAAATTTTTAAAGATGGAAACATTTCCCGAGTGTTCTTCGCACGGTAATTTATAACTCTCGCAACAACAAACATTCTTTCTCGGCGACGCGACGTTCGAATTACAATTTTTCACAGATACGAGTTGCAACGGACAGTGTTACGTCGAAAATATGCCGCGACTCCAAAAAGTATTTGAACATTAACTTCCTTTCGTGATCATTCAATTCACGTGATGTACATAATGTACATGATGCAACAAATGCGACACGTTTGTTCACGACAATTATATAAGTTGAAACATCTTTTTTCTAATATATGTTTGTACATGATGTAACAAATGCGACACATTTGTTCTCGACATTTCTATGGGTTGAAACATCTTTAAAAACGTTAGACAATTTTTTTTAAAGACTGAATCTGGGCTTAATGTTAATTCATTTTATCCTACTATATGTTTGTGCGTGATGCAAAAAAATGGGACACGTTTGTTCTCGACAATTCTGTAAGTTGAAACATCTCGAACAACATTGGAAAGATTTTTTAAAGATTGAATTTGGACTTATCTCAATTAATTTTATCCTATTACATGTTTGTGCATGATGGAGCAAAAATGAGACACGTTTGTCCTCGACAATTCTATAAATTCATACTTCTCTAACAACATTAGAACATTTGTTCAAGATCAAATCTACCACAGAATTGAAGTACGGTAACACTGACGTACATAATGAGGACTTTCCAAGATCGAATTTGTTCGGATCTACTAGAACAATTGTGCATCAAGTTTCAGGGGTGTTTGTAATAGTGATCCGTGGTAGATTCAGTGACAAAAAACATTTTCCATGTTTCTATTCCTATCATCAGTTCGAATACACTTAGGAGTCACGGTAAATCAATATAAATGTATTGAAAGAACGGAAGAATCGAAGGTGGAAGTGGATGCCTTTTTATTGACATAGGAGTTAGCGTATGTGTACTAACGGTCTATAGCGGACGAGCAGTACTTGCTCAGCAAAATATGATATCGATAAAGAATGCAGTAGGAGAAATTGTGGAGGAGAGGCCGGGGTCTAAAAGTCACGATTTTGAAAAACATATAAAATACTAAGTGATGCTAATCTACACTAATATAATGGGTTGCTCCGGACGCTTTTACATACAAATATTGAAAACAGTTTGGCAGAAAGCCTGAAGTCGTTTGGTCCATTTATAGTAGAAGTAATTTCGATTTAAAGTTTGTATCATCAATTACGAGACTTTATTTCATTATGTTTTAACGTAAGTGTCAAATTGCGGCTCTTCAAGAATGACGTGTTTAAAATAAATTCTTTTAATTTTAATTGAATAGTAAGTAACATAATTTTGTATGCGAGACCAGCGTCTTTACGAGCACAGTCAATGGCTATTACTAACTGAATAGTATTTTACTCCAATTTTAAAGACTCGTTTCCAGGATTGCAAGGATGCGGGATGCTCGTTCTCATTTCTCGATAATGCAGAGGTAGGGCTTTTTAGTAGTCAAAATTAGTAATTTGTCTTATTAAAACAAGTAACTATTTTAGCTTTACGAAAATAGCTTTATGCACAATCGTATGCTTCCGAATAATGCAAATTACGTTTTGTAAACATAAAAACAGGACTTTTGAGGGTTTTGACTACTGAAAACCCACATCTTTGCATTATCGAGAAATGAGGAGGCGTATCCCGCACCGTTGCATTCCTGGAAAAACGAGTCCACCCCCTTAATAGTATTTTAATCCAATTTTAATGATTAAAAGCAGGGTTCTTGTAAAGAAAAAGGTTGTAAAAAGAAATCTAAATCTAGTTGCATTCCTGATATTTGCCGAGCACTGCCCTAGCGCGTGTCAGCGGCGCGACTGATGCGGGTTGAAAGTACGTGTATGTACTAAATTAAACCGTTAATCGTTTCCAGACAGTGAATTGGGTACGCGGATCCGTCGTAGCGGCTCTCTGAGGATACCCAAGTCTCCAACCATCGATCGCAACCGATTACACGTGTCCTCTTACGATGGAAAGTTGAGCAACGTGCAGTGGACTGCGGATAACTCTGACGATACGCCAGTCCGGCCCGCCAGGCACTCCGCACCTACGATTGACGCACCTGCGCCGGAATACCTTGCTAGGAACCTCCTGCAACTCGGCTGCCCGGTCGTGTCGATGCCCACGTAAGTCCTTCCGATTTAACGTGGCTGTGTTCCGAAATGGCTCCTCGAATCTGTCCGGGTCTGTCTCTACTCGGTTATCAATCCTCGCAAAGTAGTATCGTCGTCGATGGTTTCCAGTGAACCGGAATTTACTGCGCACATTATTTCGGAGCGAGGCTGGACTGCGCGTTGCGGTTTACCATGACTGAGAGGTGTGTTGACTACGGAACATACGACTCGAAAAAGTTTCTGTTCAGTGAATCTCACGAGAAAGTGGTTACACCGTGAACAATACACGAAGGTGACTCTTGTTATGATCGTATCAGTTCCCACGCGTTCTTGTCAAATTGATCTCAGCTCCGTCGACAGTTATGTCTCAATGAGAATGTTTCTTGGATCGTTCTATTGCAATATCTTCGATGACAGACAGCAGTATTGAAACTTAGTATTGGGTTTGTTTTTGTTGTTGATCTTGAAAGTACCGAGAAAAAATCTTCTGTGAAGATTCACGTAATTACGGAAGTTATGAAACTGAACGTAGGCTAAGTTGAAAGCCGCAGATTGTAGGAACAATCGTTTGAGAGTTTCAAGATAAACAACTTCTGTTGGAAATACTTGTCTTTTGATAAATTAATTGTGAGCAACATATTACACGTACAGTAACAATGTGTTTTTGTTATTTTTTAGTTTGTTCTCACGTATCATTTTCACTTATCTTTTTCATTTTACCCATGAAATGTAGAAATTGATTTTCCATATTGAAAAATGGTCACTCGTAATTGTTCCGTCAGCACTTTAGAATTTGTATTGCTTCGTTCACGGATGAACCTTTAATTACATCTGGTTTTAATAATTGAATTGATTGAATGCTTACGAGCATACTTACGTTCTAGATGCTTCGCATAACTGTTCTCGACAGTATCGCGATTCGTTCGATTTGGATCGAAACCGCAATAATCTCAGTTATGGTCATGATCACCATCGGAAAGGTGGTCTGAATAATATTTACAGTCATTGTAAACGGAATTCACAAGCGAAACTCGGCCACGGTTGTAACCTGAAATTCATCGGATGGCTAAAACGGAAATTCACTGAGGATTACGATGATCAATAATATTCGGTCTACGGATGTAGCGTCAATTTGATTTCAAACAGTGTATAATAAATAAACCGAAAACCAAATTTGAACAAATATTCTGCTGGAATCGAACTACATATGACAATTATTTAAATAACTACTCACACAAAAACTATTCTTCTTATTTGTAATAATATATTGTGTGCGTAACTAATATACTCTCTGTCATTTTATTATCATGATTGTCATCCTATACTGTCCTGCTTCGTGTCATTAATTTATTGAAATGATTGGTATTCATCGTGGAACACGTAGAAATTTGATCAATTTCAACCTACATCGCGTTTCATTATTTTGTAGAGTTACAGCTAGAATAAGATTGTTGTTGAATGGAAAGTCTAGTAAAATCACGATGAGAGAATTGGATCTGGAAAAGAAAGTTTCGTGGAGTATTATAACGCTAACGAGGATCGTACATCTTGAAATTGTGATCTGCATTTCCACAAACTTATAAATAAAAAAGTAAACCATTGCGAAGCAATCAGTTTATCAATTCATGTTTACCAATGCATATATTTCAGGCGGCAATAAATGCACAATAATGTGCATTCCTCGTTGACGAATTAAAGTAAAAAAGGAAATATTTGAGAAGCAATCAGTTTCCCAATTCGTGTATACATTTTAGATGGTAATAAATCTACAAAAAAAAAAGATATTCAAAAAATACAAGTACTGCCACAGAAGATATACATTTCTCAATTCGTGTATACATTTTAGATGGTAATAAATCTCCTAAAAAAAGATATTTAAAAAATACACGTACTGCCACAGAAGATATACACGCAGAGTATATTTCAAATTTTTCCGAGCATCGTATCCGTGGTAGCGTGAGTCGCGTGCGATTGGTTACGCCACTGGTCACCGGTATACACCGGTAGTCCCTTAATGAGGAAGTTATTTTCATTTCGCCAGGCTGTGGGGCAATTAAACGTTCACCGTGTAAACATATAGCGACTTGCGCACGTGTATCGTTCTGTCTCATCCGTGCGCTCGTTATAGAGACAGAAAAAGAGGAATACGGAGAGAAAGAGAGTCATACGATTTGGGCTAGTCCCGGGAACAACATTTCCGATCAGCTGACCGCTAGCACCCGTTGGTCCCTCTGTCGGTAGATTTCCGTGCAGCGGGTGCAGCGATGCGATCTCTGTTGCATCTGTATTGATGCACAGGTCCCCCGGTGTGTGTATGTGTGCGTGGTTTTGCGCTCGTGTCCCGCTAACTATATCTAGGAGCGTGGTGTTCGGTCAATAGCTGGCGGGACTGGCGCAGACGCGGCTGAACAGCTGAGTGTGCGTCCGCTGTACATCCAACGGTGCTGTACCATTGGTGTACATCTGCGGAAGTGTCGTCGACTAGCGAGGAGTTTGATAGAGCCGCGGACTGCACCGCGTTCCACCACGCACCGCATTGCCGTATTCTCGATGCAAACTTTGCAAACGTCTTTGCGGTACACGCCGTTCCTCGTCTATCCCGTCCGCGTCGAACAAATTCTCTCCGGGACGCATTCGATCTAGAAGAGGTATCGGTTTTGCGTGTCAGAAAACGCACGCGGAGACCGGACAGTGCGTATCACACGTCTACGGCGTTCGGTGTCTTTAAAATCTGCTCCAACACCGCGAGGAGACCCTTTTCGAAAGAATAAGTCCCAGTGTCGATCGTTGATAGTCTTTCATTCATCCGCAGCTTCCGAGAGGAACGATAAGACACCGCTCTCTGTGATCGTATTGACCGCGCCAGCTTCCGAGCTGGCCTCATTTTCGCCGGAGAAACCCGCCAGAGTCTGTTTGTGCGCGTAAAATGAAAAACTCTACGAGGATACAGGAATTTTGTTAATCAGCGTTTCCGCTCGCTTGGAGGAGACCCAATTTACACAAGTCGGTTTTTCGCATGCGACTGTGAATCGGTAACGTGGGACAGTGGCGCCCCACTACCGGACCGAATGCTACGATAACACTCATCGCAGGTGTGACTTTTTTTCCACAATCCGTTCTTTCTTGTTTTCTATTTGATCTTGAACCCGAGACAATTGGTTCGTGATAGTTCCAGTAGGTTCCAGTAGCTAGGATGATGGGAACGTTTTAGTATGGTTGTTATACTGGGGGTCGACCTTTCATCTCGCGATTAAAAATGGAACCGCTTGTTTCCGTTGCGTCTTCGACGGTGTCTTCGCGTGCCCACTCGAGCCAGGAAGCGACGCGTGTTCTTGTAATGCACGAAACCTGTATAGGTTATAATTTACATATCTTACTACATATACAGTCAGCGTGAAAAAGTATTCGTATACCCTTTGGAAACGAATAACTCTTTTAAAATTTGATCGAACAGCTTGAGCTTCTTTGAGATGTTAGAAGGTTCATCAAGTAATGCGCGTTAATCATTTTCTTTTTTCAATTGCTATGGGTTGCAATTACGAAGAGGAGGTGCCTTTGGTAAATCTAAGCAAGTTGATGTAGAAAGAATCTGCGATTTCGATAAATCGCACTCGCGAAATTCAAAGATCTTTACATCTTACAATGCTGTTTTCTGCGTCGACCGATTTCAATGAAACTTTGTCTATGTACACAACTTGCTTAGATTTACGAAACATATCTTTTAAATTTTGATTAGTTAGTAAACCAATCCTTCTATCGTCTCGATTAAATTCAAGCTGTTTGGTCCGTGTTGAACAAAATTGCTCGTCTTCGAAGGAGGTACAAATACTTTCTACACTGACTGTGCATACGCTTCTCTCATATCTGTCGAGTTAAGTATTCCATAACGTTTCTACCGATTCCGTAGACTTTCACGACATTCTCAATGTTTTATACTGTAAACAAGTTCCCGACGAAAGAAGACAGCAGAAAGAATCATCACGACATCTGTGAAATGTTCTCGGAGGTTCCGTAGATTGCGTAATATGTACACTGTACACGGGCGATTCGATCATTTTCAAAACACGGTTCGGCCAATAAATCTTCTCTCGTCCTTGAAGCTTCCTGCCGCTGAAAGAGCGTTTCTCGAACGGTTGTTCATTTTGATAAAAAAAAAAAAGAAATGAAGAAGAGTTTTTGGTTCGGCGAACGGCAGAATAACGTTTCGCGTGATTCTTAATCGATAATGAATCACGTAGAGCATCACGTTTGTCGAGCTTCGTGTTAGAACGCGGATTAAGGCGTTAGCGGATTCATGTATTTCACGATTCACGTTAATGAGACACGTACGAAATTGCGTAGACTCGCGGAAAGCCCATTGTGTACGGAAGAATCAGTCGTTGCCAAAGACGATCGAGGTATGGTAAATGATTTGTTGTAATATCTCGGAGGTTTTTTCGTTGTTACAGACCTCGTGGCGGTGCAGGCCCCGAGCCTCCGCACGGTAGCGATAGCGATGAATACACGACGGCTCACGGCCATCATCAGCAATCGGGTCATGGTCATGGTCAAGGACAAGGGGATGCTTACCACGTGCCCAAAGTCCACGTGTCGAGTCCACCGAACAATAATGAATCCTCTTCTGCCTTCAATGGGTAAGTCAAATATTTTTCTTCCTGACGTTCGTCGAATTACACAGAGTGCTTCTCTTGCACACTAACATGAATACATTACGTTTCTAATGCGATGACCGCCACGATGCACGGTCTTTCAAAATGCCGGAAAACTGGCCAAGAGACTCGTTTTCGGCGATACTTATTTTATTCAAGAAACCGTATATTTTGAACTCTATACCTGCTCATCCGTGATAACGAAAGTAATCGTACTATTACAGTTTCATAATTTAGTTATCAAGGAATAGTTTTCAATGAAAAAATTATTTTCTAAAATGTACAGGTTTAATACAATATGAAGAATTAAGCATATCAGTTCTCAGTATGTGAATGAAGAAATACTGCGTTAAATATATAATTTAGCAATGTTAAAATTAATTGTTGAAGCTTGTAGTTTGAACTATTATCTAATGATATCATCACTAGACAGCGGATCTTGTGCGTTTATAACAGAAATGAGTAGGTGTAATTTAAAACATTAGAAAAATTCGAAGAATTTAAAAATACTGTTACAGTATTTTAGACTTATTAACCATATTTAGCAAGACAATAAATGTCCGTTTCATTCCAGTTTGTTGCAATTCAGGTAGAAAATTTTGATTTTGCACAAAAATCTGCTATCTAATAGTGGGTTTCATGAAAATCACCGACACAGGTTTCACCGACTCCACATCTAACCGACAACGACTTCGACCGTTTCTGAAGATGGTACTTACACTTTTTACTTTTGTATACACATTTAATTATTACACTATAAGAACTTATAGTCGGTAAAATCTGGAGTCGGTGAAAACAGTGTCGGTGATTTCCATGGGACCCATAATATTATCACTCACATGAACAAATTTCTCTACTTTGAAACATGATCTTATGACCACCTCTTCGGCGATTTGAAACACTGCGCGATGCTTACCCGTGATCGAAATTTGTTTTTATATCTTGACCATGGTGGTATTGACGGCTAGCTGATCGTGGCAAGGTCGCTCCGCCGAAATATTCTGACAACGCAAATATGCTACGTGTAGAAATACATTGGTTCTTATTAAATTCGGACGCTCGTCGAAATTTTCATCAACATCGGTCAACGTTGCAATGTGCTGCAGACGTTTAACCTTCTCCCTGTGTACTGTTATTCTAACGTTAACCCTGTACAGAGGTATAACGAGCCCCAATACATTTTTTAAACATGTTAAGTATGTAATACTTAACATTGTTTAGCAATTCACAAATACCATTCCTAGCAAACCTTTGAAAATTTTCTATTAACTATTTATCTTTGGTTTTATCAGCCAGGAGTGCATCTGCACCCCGTGCACAGAGAGAAGGTTAAAGATGGCGAACATTGCAGTTTCTCACGATTTTCAGCTTTATACTTGTAACAAATCTAAGGTCTCTTGCAGTTTTATTCTACATCAAACAATTTTTATGAAAACTTCAGAATATGTATACTCGATACACATCTACAAAAAGTATTTTTTTAAATTTTCAGTATAGGTCCACACAAAAAGTTGTAGACACCAACTTTTAGTATTTTCTCCGTAGTTCCAACGAATTGTAATTTTTTAATGATTTCTTTCTCACATCATGCGGTAAACTAATCGTTCTAACTCCTCACAAAAATATTCTAGTCGCGTTTGAATATTATATCACAGTAAGTGCTTTCCCTTGACCTTCATTCAAACAGTAGGTAAACATACAGTGTACCATCTTGTTCACTACAAGTATCTTTTCGAATTGGAAACTTTCGGTCGTGCCAATGACTGCGAAATAATTTCGCACGAATGTTAATTGAACTTCTGTGTATACTGACGCGATATGATCTTGTCGAGACGTCTACCGGCGTTGATAAGTATTTTCACCTGCGCGACATCTTATCACGAGAGCGGACACACTCGGATTCGTGTGTTCTGCACTGTACGATGCGTACGTTTTCGGCGACGATGGTGCGATTAATGAGCTCGCTATAAATAATTCGTGCAACAAAGTACATAATGCGATTTCCTCGATTTACGTAATTGTGGAAAATAGACACGTGAGCAGTGTTGTGTGGGTGTAATCGGGTTCCTGATACAATTAATTCGATAGTTTCCGAGAGATTCGCAGATAACAAGTATTCGGGATTCTGGGATTATATTTGCGTCGTAAAATTTCTCGGGCATGCTGGAAAGTACTTAAACGCTATGGAGATGATGAGAGAGGTAAGGTATAACAATGAAAGCAATATATGTACATCTTTATTATACCTATACATTGAATGTATTATAAGATAAGTACACGGATTAGCGAGTGTGCAACAAAGATCGGCAGAAACGTGTTACTTCGAAGGTATTATTTAGAGAAAGATTACATGTCGATTTATATATCGAGTTAACAGTACGTATGTTAAATAAAATATGTGACAATTCACCTGACAATATTATCAGAAATTATTATCATTTTATTATCCTGTTAATAATAGCAAATGATAATTTGAAAGCCCGCGGTATCAAGTTTCGACATCCATCAAACGCTGTTGCCATATTATTGTTATATGTTCGTGCAAAAGCTATTGTAATTAATTATATGTATTTGTCTCGTTATGCATTGAATAACTGATGTACGATCACGTCACACGTTGAGCAATTTATGGAGAGAGAGAGGGAGAGAGAAAGTGGGAAACATGTATTAAACAATGAAATCGTTGTAAAAAATTGGCAAACGTCTTCATATAATATAATCTTTATTAATAATTTACAAAAAAATTCACAGTTTACTTGACAGAAACAGTTGAGATAAAACTGTTAATTCACAGTGATGTTGATATATTTTATGACAACAAGCGAATATTGCGTGTAGAATATTCGGATACCCTGGGAATGTGTGCTAATTATATTACATGTAATCGATACTTCCCTCACGTAATACAATAGATTTTACATTAATTAATGCCTGCGAATACATATACATACTCCTCATTCGTATTATACGTATCATTCAGATTACCTGGATTGAACCGGTGATTTTAAACAATTCCCGTGTTGGAAAGAAAGGAATTACGGAACCATTTTTATTCGACCTTATATTAACCCTTTGCACTTGGTACTATTTTAACACGAAAACTAAACATTTCTTCTGACCTAGAATATTTCCATTTTATATGATTTGTTCATTTAATTCATATTGAATAGATGCAATTTACTCATGCAATAACCAAATGTTTACTAATTTATTTGATATAAAATAATTTACTAACGTAACAATTATTTCACATTACTGACATAGCAATTTTTATTGGTGCCTTAGAGTCGTCAACTAAAACATTGAAAACGTAAAGAAAATTTCCATTTTATGCATATTAAACTGATGCAACTTACTCATGCAATAACCGAATGTTTACTAATTTATTTGATATAAAATAATTTACTAACGTAACAATTATTTCACATTACTGACATAGCAATCTTTATTGGTGCCTTAGAGTCACCAACTGGAGTACTAAGGGTTAAGTATAAAAAATTGAAAATGCAAAGGAAGTTGATTTATTTATTAAACTACCACTGAATCTGTGATCCGGAGCAATGTGAGACACGCAACGGTTCTTAGGAAATTTTTTAAAGATGTGTTCAATTTCTTATGGGAAAGGGAGTAGGAGAGATTGCATAGGGTTTGTGCACATTAAACTTCCATAGTTATCAACCTCGGACATGCAGAGGGCCCGGGAACTTTTACGAACGCATCCGGTGCATACACTACCACGCAAAAGTATCCGGACCCTTACATGTTTGTTGATATCGAGTAACCTAAATGGTTGACTAAAATTTTAAACATACATTATGCAATTTAGTTTCTCTCTGATAGGAAGTTGTATTAAAGAATAGTGAAACTACTAGAGCATTGATAAACATCTGGCTTCTCTGGTTATTGTGATACTTATGAACGATAGTGTATCTGCAGCGCCAGCGCATCGTCTAACATTAGTGTGTAGCATCAATTGCAGTTAGAGTGGACCAATAGAAATAAACGAGAGTGTAACAAACGACACAAAATTTACGCGATTGATCTCAGGATAAAGTGACTGTGCATTTTGTTTCAGCCAAATCGAAAGAAAAACGGGAAATACCATTTGCCGAACGTGAACCGGATGAAAATCTATTTTTCATTACTTCGTATAAACAGATTTGAAGTCTGTTTAATATGAAACATAATTTTGATCCGCTTAATACACGAGGGATTATACAAAATGGCGAATTAATGCTTACAGTAAAAAATCGTACGGCATTTATCAGTTAATTACCTGATAGGGAGATATTGGTTGATAACCAGATCGATCGATAATTTCTATATTGCAGTAGTATTTTTATGACTAATTTTTAACACCGATTTAACGCCAGTTTTATCACGTAGTTTTCACAGATTTTGATTTTCTCGTTTGAATTAATGATAACGATGGCGTCGCCGGAAACAAAGGAATTCTTTCTGCCTTGTTGCCATTGAACTGTAATTGCGTGTACGTAGGGTGTATACACCGTTGCACACCGTCGAACCGATTTCCCATTAGTAAATGAGCTTTCAGGATTGGTCTTGTATTTTTAGATCAACTTTTATACACTCAAGGTTGTGGCATCTGTTAATCTATAAATACGTCGTTCGGAAATTCCTTTTTCTCCAATGTATCGATTCCTCCTACGAGGTTTCGATTCACCGTCTATAAATGTGTTAACGTTGTGATTGGCTCACGAAAGCACGAAAACACGTACGGACTTTCCGTGAACCGAATCAATAGCAGTGATTTGGGAATCAAATCGGGAAACCGAAAATACGTGTATTTATAGGGTACCCAGTGGTCAGCATATGGCCTTGCTAATATATGTATACGTAGCTCCTGGAACTAATTAAGTAACGATGTCAGTATAGGTTCATGGCATTTAGTCCTGGTAAATTAATGTTAAGGAACACGCAACAGAAAATCTGTTCTAAATTTGAATATCCGTGACCAAGCACCTCCAATTACCTGTTATTTTACCTTACATTAATAGCTCCTCTATTACATTCACCGAGGTAGAGAATTTGTGCATTCATAGCAAAATTGAGAAGATGAGATTCAATGTTGTTGAAAATTTTTTTAAATTGAAGATGTGAATGTATGATTTCTTCTGTATTAAAATCATTAAGGGAAGAAATAACATTCAATTTTTAGTTTATACTTCTTGAAATCGACGCAGACAATTTTTTATTTTGCATAAAAATCCGCAGTCTAGTCATATTTGGAACTAATTTATACATTTGGAACTTACACGAACACGATTTAAGCAACGCTAAATTATTTTTAACCCTTCGCACTCTGAACTATTTCAACTCGAAAATTAAAAATTTTTCCGACCTAGAATAGTTCTATATGATTATTGTCATTTTATGGATATGAAATTGTTATAATACCTAATACAATAAATGTTTAGTAATTGATTAGATACGGTCAAATGACCGCTTTCACATTGTTTATCTCCTAATTATTGAAGTTATAGGAATACTTCCACATAAATGTCGTTATTTAAATTCAGTCTCGTAATTTATATAAAACATCTTTTATAATACAATGTACATCCGATACATTTTGTACCCGGTACAGTTAGTGTTAATAACAAGCAATACTTTGAATAATACATAATCCACATAATGGACTCTGAGTCACCACTGAGTGCTAAGGGTTAATTTCAGGAAACTATTCGCCAAGTACAATAGAATTTGACTTTATGACGGGCGCTTACCTCCTATAAGCTGACCCTTAGTCAACCAAGCCTAACGGACTGGGCCAACCGGGCTGAGTTAGATTTTATTTTAGTGTCTCCTCGTTTGCCTGTAAATGTTTAGGAAACACGGCAGCTAGCTAGTACAATGCTTGATCGCCTAAGCTTCGACATACAAAGAAGTTAAGATGGTTTAACGAGGTTTCTATCCCATTTTGTGCCTCGGATAATGGAAGAAACAGACTTTTATACAAATGGCACATACATAAGCCCAGCCTCCATAAATCGGCGCATAAAAATCTAATTTGCATAATCTTCAACGGTTGGAATATTAGTTTTGTTCCGACGAAACACGAAACGTGTTCCGTTTTGGAACACGAGAAGTAATTATGCGGAAATCCCAGCCCGAAATGAACGAAATGACCATAACCACCGAAGTACATACTTACGACTCTAATAGCGCGACTCGTCTGGTCCAATGGCCCAACCGTACGAGGCCCTTCTTCGGCCGTAAATACGGAGCTCGGAAAAAAAACAGAAAAACTAGGAAAACCCGGGAAGTTCGTGTTCGCATGAGGGCCTGAACTAACTCGCCAATATACTGGACAATTGGTTTAGTAAAACCCTATGAATAATAGACGGAAAATCCAGTGACAGATTACGCCAGCGCGGGGTCTGTAGTAAATGTTACCTGGAGGCCCTAGGTTTTGTATGATAATAAAATAAAATACGACTTTGGCAAGCAAAAGGGGCCCGTAGCATTTGCTACTTCTGCTATATGGCTAATACGGCCCTGGGAAAATCCCAATTAGGATTCATTATATTCGAAGGAAAGTTCGTAGCCTTTGTAAATTAAAATTCGAAGATTTATTCAATAACATATTTTCCATTCTGTTCTACTACTTTCTGCCATTTCTTAAGGCAACTTTGAATTTTCATTTAGCACTCGAGCGGTGACTCCGAATTGTTTATACAAAACCATTATACAAAATATTGTTTACATTATTCAATATGTTTATATCGTATGAGGTATTGTATCATGTTTATGTTCATATAAAGAAGAAAATTATATAGACTGGAATTATTCTAGATCGGGAGAAATGTTTAATTTTCAAGTTAAAGTAGTTCCGAGTGGAAAGGGTTAATTTAACCCTTGCAAGGTAAGGTCTAATAACACTTAAATGGTTTGGGTCTCTTATTTAGACCCCGACAAATGAATTTCATAAATAGCCTCGTTTTTAATAAAAGGATAGAAAGTAAACGAACAGATTTAATTTATGTTCGTATAAAATCTTTTGAAAAATCTGCAGCTAGTGTCTCCGAGACCCCGCATTACCTTTCAAAGGTTAAAAACGCTACGAACTTTTTGATTTTTGATCCCAACTTAATTATTTCGTCGTTACTGTAAATTCGCTAATGTGATCGTTGATTAAACATGACGGAACAGAGGTACTTCCCATATCCGTCACGCTAATTCGCAATTCCTGCGCTTGCACGTGATTATACGCACGCTCGTGCGGATTTTTATTGCATATTTGTGTTTCATCCAAACATTCCGCACTCTGTTTGTATGAAATCGTGTCGGCTTAAGAGTCGGATGGTTTTCGTACGCTTAGGAGGAATGTGCAAAACGTGAGGCCTTGTAACTTGCAATTTTATTCATAACGTTCGATTAACCACGAGATCTAATGTAATTTCACGAAGCTGACTCTTTCGATTAAGTTCTAATCAATTTCTGCAAAATTATGAAGAACCTTACTAGTGAAACGTTCACGTACAACAGGTTTTTGAATGTAGATTCGAGAATAATCTAATCTCGTTGGATTATGCAAAATGGGACAAGCATCATTATAATTTTATGATCCGTTGCCTCTTACCACATGGAATTATATTCTAAGGTTTCTTAACGTTAGCTTTTGATATTAAGGTTAATCTTTCTAATCCAGTTTTAGTCAGTTATTGCAGTTCTAGACGAGGACTTCTGCCTACCATTATTGCCTACATATATGTATATCCAAGATCAACGGTTTTATTTCACGGAAATACTTTTAGAATAATATTGTGCTGTCCATCATTCTTTGTTAGCGGTGGATTCAATTTATTCAAAAGCTTTACGATACAGAATTATCTCTGATGCTTTAAACACGCCAGATTTCTGCTCGCAATGTATTTGGCTATAAAAAGAAATATTTACATATTGATCATGCCATTTGATGTCGAGATGTTTCCGACGTACAGGTCGAAGTGAAATCTATTGCTTGAATATCTAATATCTCTATTTTCTTTATCATCTCTCCTTGAATCTTCGCTGGTTTCGTAAATGATTCATTGTGTGCGGATTTATGGCAGGCATAAAATTTTGGCAAACATTAACCTTGCGGAATCGTGCGACTGATTTTACCCAGAGTTCACGTGAAATCAGCTCTGTACCGATGTTTATAATTCATGGAATGATAAGGTTCCCGATACCGTCAGATTGTAAATAACGCTTCTTTTTTTCTAGTAGCGTTGTCAGATTTGCTTCGGCTCTATTCCCGGGTAAACAGTGTCGCCAGATCAAGTCTTGCGTCCTACTCTACCTTCCCCCCCTGTGCGACGTTATTCCCCGCAGTCCACGGTCCGGTCACGTGACGCGTTTTGTTTCTGTCTTGTATACTCCCGGTACTGGCAGAGAGGGTAACTTCTTCCCCTCGATTCTAAAAACTCGTAAATCATTCATTTAAGCCGCATCTTTCATCTGTTCGGTTTTCCTACACGGCCTTGTCAAGGTTTTCAGAAACTGTATTTACTCTGTCAAACTCTGCGCTACTTATAGGTAGACTACTATTTTATGTAGAACAAGAATTACACGCGTCTATTGGAAGGGCATATTGTTGGAAAATCTTAAGAAAGTGAAATCATGCGAAATGTTACTTTCAGTGAAATAAATAAAAATCGTATTAAATTCTGTTTTCAATTTTAAAATTTATTTAAATTATTTAAAATTTATTTTGAATTATATAAAATTTATTTAATTTATTTCTGTTTGAATTTTATTTTATAGTATTTTTGGAACAATCTTTCAAGCCATGAACACATAAAGATCCGCAGTCTAATAATTAGTCACAAATAACATTAAACATGTCGAGCACTAAGAGCGATTAAAATGTTTTAGCTTATGAAAACGACAAGGCTCTAGTTTGTTTAGGTTTTGCGGCAAGTCTTGCAACAATATGTGCTCGGATAAAGAATTTGATCGAATCAATTTCCATGCAAGTAAATTCAGTAATTGTAAAATGAAAAATATAGAACAACGAAGTGGTAGAGGTTTAGGGACAAGTTGAAATTCTTAAAATCTTTTGATACTGTCACTATACTTCAAGATAGATCAAATACATCATAATGAATGAATTTATTCATTGCAAATTGTTACAAGAAATATCTAAAAAAAATTATTTTCTCCTTTTTAATGCAATTTCAATATAAGCGTGGATTTAAAAGGTTTTTTTTAATATTTTTTTTTTTTTACTTTTTAGTCTTTAAACGTAAATCCCTGCTGAGATTTTGTTTATCTCCTAAACACACAGTTTAAAAAAAGTTCTTTTTAATATTGCATTGTCATCGAGTTCTGCGCTATGTTTGAAGTTTTAAGTCTCTAGCTCATCGGAAAGTGGTTTGAAATTCGATTACAAGATTTGATACAAACAACACGTCAAGCTACATAATATAAGCATGCAAATAAAAAGGCTCGCGCTGAGCCCGGCGTTGGCATTGACCAAGTGAGAATGAGTCCTCTGTAGCCGTGCTCCGATTGTTCTGTCTTTTCCCTTGATAACTTGTGAAGAAAGCCTCGGAGAATATTATCGCAAAGGAAAAAGTTACTTTAAATTACATTTCGAAGAAGTACAACATTTTTTAGACGCCCTGAAGATACACTTTAGACGAGTGATATTGCACTGATATTCCAACGAATATAAACAAGCCTCTTTTTTTTGTTTAAGGGTGGTGGGGGAATCCTCTTATAGACACCCTCCCCTTCGATGACGATTGGGGAGGGTAGTGTTAGACTACCCTGGGGGGGATTATCATTGGCTAAAAACTCAGTCTATCGTCATACCAACTAAACCCCCACCGCCCAGATCCCTAAGAACCTTTTCCACCTCCCAAATTGACATGTTACCCCCACTGCAGAACCGCTATTCGCATTACTTGGTAGTGGTGGTCTTACATGCTCATCAACCACGCCTATTCTTGGCTTTTAATATAAACAAGCCCTGCAACAATTTAAAGGGGCCTCGTTAACGCACGTGCAATACTTCCCCGGATAACGCCGCGTCGTGACGACCACGGACAAAGAAAACTTGGTCTGTGGAAGTCACTTAGCGGTTCAATTGGTCGTCCCTCTTTCTCCCATCATCGGTCCGTGCCGCAAATGAAGTCTCATTGCCTGCAAGCACGTGTACCGCATACAGGTGTGCACGTGCCTTACATGTAGATACGTATCTGCAAGAGCGTAATGCCTTGCAAGACCGATGGAACCGGCACGGCGGAAGAATCAAAACCGAGAAGACCAGGAATAACAGCCGGAAGGTCCGCAATTAATCCGACAGACAGCGGCGACCCACCGAAGCCTCGTGTGACAATCGACATGGATTTGCGTCACATAGAATTGGCTTCCTATCATATTTCTATCGATCGGATCTAATTGTAAAAAAGACGTCGCCAATGCCGGTGCTCGCGAACGGAAACGTCGAAACGCAGGAAAGGTTGACTCTGCCCTTTCAATCAACGCGCTTGAGACCACAATTAGATGAAATCGAAGCACTTTGTTTTCGGAAAATGTTGACGAACTTCTTCATACCCTCCGTTTCACCCTCAGTCCGAAAAAAACAAAAGTCTCACCACCTCCTGTATCCTAATTTTCAATCTGTTTACTATTATTTTTTACTGCCAATATTTTTCCCTTTCGTGGACATTGTAGAGAAAAGTGCGTTCTTTCTGTGTTAAACAAATTGTAAGATAGAAACGACATCGAAAGAAAGTAAAAAATATTGTAGATTTATGAAAATTTTATCAAAATATTTTTACTATTCAGATTCGAAGTCTTCCCTTCGTAATGTTCTTTTAAAATGCGAGCACAAAAAGCTGCAAGTATGAGACGAACGATTTTTCCTGCACCAGAATAAATGGAAAACAGCTACGTGATACTACGATGGAAAGCACGTAGGTCAAAGTAATTACAAACTGGTTTCAAATATCCAATTTGAGGATGATGTGCAATAACCTAATATTAATTGGATTCTCTGTGGCACGATTTATTCGATGCAATGTCTTCCTTGAAATAGCCCTCCTCATATTCCTTCGGAAAGTTGTTGAAGTTCCCATTAGCCGATGCTAATTATTATTGTAACCAGTACCATCCGCAATATATGCTATTTGAAAATTTGTTGCTCCGTGAAATTCCTAGATTAGGTAACCACGGAAAAATTGTTCTCCATAGTGTTTTTCCTTTGATATCGTTCGCTCTAACTTATACCGAGAAACCTTGCACATACATATATATCAGCATTCGATGTGTTAGCCAGCTAAATGTGCTAACTAATTGCTAACTATTAACTCCGCTCGAGCTACTTACGTCAACACATCTACAACGTTATACATATTTTCTTCCCTATTCGTACACGCGACGTATTACTTTCCATTTGGTAAAACGGCAACAGCATTCATCATTTTATTCGTAATTGTATGAATATTTTTAGCTCATCAGTGTTGATAAACGGGTACCATGGAAATCACCGACACAGTTTTCACCGACAATAACTTTGTCCCACAACGACTTTGATCGACATCGATTTTGATCGACAACGAATTTGACCGCCAACAAAACAATCGTTGTCGGTCAAAGTCGTCGTCGGCCAAAGTTATTGTCGGTCAAATCTGGAGCCGGTGAAATCTTGGTGAAATTTGTGTCGTTGATTTCCATGGGACTGATAAACGCTGATATTATTTTTTCACGATCCACGATCTGATCGAATATTTTCTACCAGCGGTAGTGAACCCGACAGTCGAAGGGACAGTAGAATCGATAGTTACGGAGATGAGTTTTAGGTCGGTCGGTTGGCACAGTTACCGTTCATTTGTTTATAAATCAATACGTTTCTTTATTGCTTACATGCCGAGCTATGTAGAGGTGGCCTATAGGAAATCGAGCCGATACATAATCATCGGAACGATACATGAAACCGGTATGGAACGACATAATAACAGGCTGTAGATCTGTCTGGATTTTACCACTCTGTTTTTATTCTATGACGGTTATTACTGAACCTCGGATACTTAGGCTAATTATCAGCTTTGCTAATTAATTTTAAGAAAGTCGAATCGAGTCGTATTTTATCTTCTGTCGTACAGTAAAGTCTTGGTTTAACCCTCATCCACGCGACGTGGTACCCGGGTACCTATTTCAAATTCGTATAAAATACGTATTTTTTAAATTATATTTTTATAATTTAATATATATATATATATATATATATATATATATATATATATATATGTAATATTTA
>CM052332.1:19226711-19251337 GCA_028455615.1 Lasioglossum zephyrum | reverse complement strand
TATATATATATATATATATATATATATATATATATATATATAACAATATATATATAACAATATATATATATAAATAAATATAATTAAATAATAATATTAAAATATAAAAAATTACCCGTGTGGATGAGGGTTAAACGTTTGCGGACGAATGTTTTCACATTGTCGGTATCGCGAGTATACCATTTTTCTATGATTCATTTCGTAAAGTTGCAGACAAATAATGTAATTGCGTACATGATAAAATATTAGTATATATTTTCCATTTTCTCCAGCTTGCAAGACTTACACCATCTACTTCTCTCTAGCGATATATTCTTTAATATTTAAAAAAAAAACCTTCGACATAGGTCACTTAAATCCTGACTAAACGCGTACACAGCTCCGTCCGGCTTAGATCAAGACCTTACTGTACATTTTCATTCTCATTTTTGCCATAAGTTCAAAAAAGGCCGGCTTACAAAAATAAATTATTTACTAAAAATCGTGTAAAATTCCATTTGATGACTTGCGGGAAATATTTCTAACGCTAGAAGTTTTTCAGCGTTTTTGTTTCATATAAATATCTCGGAGATGAAGTCATCCATTGTTAGTTCAACATTTTTCGTTCGACTTGACTTCGTAAATATACTAACAGAGTTTGTTGATTTTGTTGCGGAACATCCTACATGACTTATAACGTTCTTCTTTCGTGTTATTGTGCTGTGAGCATATTCGAATATACTACGTGTCGATGTAATTGTAAATATTTCGGAAAATACTGACTTTATCAGAACAGTTTGAATACGATAGATCAAAGTAGAAAGTTTACTCGACAAGGATTCGTCTCAGGTGGTTTATAAAATAAATGATTCGATAACTATTTTATAATTTCATAGTTTTATATGCAGTTACTAACGTCGACAATTTACAAATTTCGGTAAAATATCAACTCGTCGGTAATTTAAACAAGAATAGAAAGAGGAAATTTATTAAACGGATACGCGATGCATGTTTAATGCAGAATTGACAACTTGAGTTCATTTGAAGTATGTAACGCGTAATCAAAAGCTACGTATTGCATGCTAATATTGCATACTATTTACAAGCAATATACATACATCAGTTGCAGAAATTAAACTGAAAGTCCCACGAGCAGCTAATGACAAAGGAAGTGTACAATTTCGTCTTTTAAATTGTCGAAAGTGTGCATACACCGTGCAAACTTTGAATTGTTAATAATAAACTTTGTGAAAACAGTGGATTATCTACAACTTCGTTAAAACTGTATTTTTTTCGTGTTCTTTCAGTAGCGTTTGCATAATCGTTCGTTGTGTGGCCGCTTCCTGTCGTAAAGTAAACAAACTAATTTTTTGGAATTTTTATCGTCTTATAGTCGAGCTTTGTTGACCTCTTCATAAAGCCACCACTATTTCTATCATATCGCTAAGTTAACTCACAGCTGATGTATGTTTTATCAGTACTGTTGATAGGATAAGAGAAAAATATGAAGAGAGACAGGGATAGAAAACGATAGCAACTTATTCGCGTCATTGGAAGTCAGTATAGATTTACCTAAAAACAACTTCTTTACCTTTTCTGAACAGTTTTTGGAGATCCTAACGAGAATAAGTAATTTATAGTCTGCGGATTTTATGCATTTATGAGAAAAATGAGTAGGTGTAATTTAAAAAACAGACAGTCAAGGAAGCGAGCTAATAAATTTAAACATACTATTATATGATTATCAACCTACTGTACATAATATGGAAGAAAATAAATTTCTATTTCATTCTAGTTGGAAGAAATCGAGGTAAGAAATTTTTATTTTGCATAAACATCCGCAGTCTAGTAATTCAGTTGAAACATTCTAGTGCAGACAATAACGTTTGTTTTAGTACATATTCCGAAACTCGTGGATCGAGGAAATTTTATTTTAGTCTTTCTAAAAGATTGATATGTAATATTTTGATTAAAAAATTCTTTCGTTGCATTGCAGTTATATCGGGAGTAGATACAACTTCATTAAAAAAATACACGGAGAATTGTATTCTAAAGCTATGCTCGGACAACTTGACGTTTCAACAAGTTATGTTGAACAAAATCCAATTATTTCCGTTCGCAGTGGAAATGCTGAAGTTCGCTCGATAAACACTGATTACCGAATTAGCAAAACTTTGATTTGTCATTCTAAAAGCTTTGTTTAAATCCCGGTCGTTCCTATCAGCAACACATGGTGTCAAGGAAACAATTTTTGCGATTTATCAGTGAAAATACGATATCGCGAAACAATTTAACACGGTGACTGTCACGGCGGTCATAATTTCTGTCGTGGTATATTGGCGTGAGTCAAACTTCATTTGGATTTTTAAGGTGTAATGGCTGCGATTAATCGTAACTCTGTCAACGGGCGAAAAACGACTTCGGTTATCGTTATTAACAGTTCTTTCAAGAAAGTCGACTAGCTCGACACGAATCTCTGTAGAAACTTTGCCTAATTGGCCGGCGTCTTTGTAAGCGACACATTGCTATGTATTATCCCTCACAATAACTGTGAAGTGTAAACGCCGCTCATTTGTGTCACTGACAAAGCGCGCAGTTTCGACGATTATCATGACGGAACGGCTGTTTTGTCTTCTGCATCATCGTTTGTCTGTATCCGAAAGGAATTACAGGTATTACGTCGATTATTATGAACCTCTGTTACGAGTCGCGTCTTTTCTGTTCATTGCATTAAAGAAGCAGTCTAGAAATCGTAGTACATTCAAAATACAGTCTACATTCACAGTAAATCGTGATCATATCACACTTTTCAGTCATTGAATATAACATAGCGGAATCGCGTTTGGAAACATACTGACAGTAAATAAGAATGCTGAATAACATTGAAGGACCTTAGTAAGTTTACTTTAACTACGACCATAGTATGTTTACTATTTCCTACAAGTCTCAACCGTGATAAAAGTATTCTGCTTCCATATTAGTTTTATACGTTTTTTTCTGTCCTTGACCTTGAATGACCTTGGACTAATTATAGTCACTGAATTCCTAATGAAAGGGACTATCATTGTAGGTGTTTAAAAAAGGGTGGTTCCATTTAAAAAATAGTCAAGGTGACCTTGATATCTCCAAAAAAAATGACATAAAAACAAAATTTTTTTTGCATCGTGTCAGCCCCATTGTACCATTCAACTTTGACCTTAACATACTTTACGTATCTTTAAAAACAACAAAGATATTTGAGGTACAAACGTTTGGTGACTCACCCTGATCTAAGAAAATGGTAACTGTACGATCTAAGACAAACAAGTATCCCTTGAGCTGTCTCGGTCACCGATTACTCTCAATTGATATCGAACAAGGATTTACACGCTAAGAATTGCAAATAAGGTTGTCACATGTGGCTTCTGTCTAGTCCCTGTTTTGAGTTCCATGGCTTCAACCACCTTATGCAAATTTCAAAATCTCAAGCTGACGTTGGAAGGATTCGTGACTCACAGACAGATGTTTTCGAGTTTCCATTGATTATATTGGTGACCAATGAGAGCACGAAGGATCAAGCGACAGGTAGTCGTGTTATCTAGTTCGATTTTGAACAAATGTCCATAAAGTTCCCTTATCTGTGTAATACTTTAGTAGGAAAGTCTGAAGAGTGGCTTTACGATGACGTTCTATGCGATTTTCAGGTGATGATTGTATATTTTGAAATCCGGAAGCTTGTAGTCTGACAACGAATAGAAATAAACGTTCATAAAACCGTAAACTTTATGGTACCACAGTCAGTGCGATATTGCTCTACTTTGATGAGGAATGGATCATAATAAAATTGACAATGTTTGTAACTCTTGGCGAAAAGGTCAGATAACGATAAGAACAGAACTGAAGGTGTTATTATTTTCAAATCAATGCTGATCGCCGGAGAATATATGTTATAGCACTGTCAGTCAATTCGCTCTATATCTATTTCTTTCTTAGTTTATCGCTTCGTTTTAATGGCACACATCTTACTGAAAAATTGTATACAAGGTTGAGATTAGGCAGCGGTCGAACTTGGTTCTTCAAAAAACAAATTCAGTGTTACACTACAGGCCTAAAGTGCTTTATAATTATATGGCTCTTCAGGTACAGTCAGTGAAGTATCGTTATTTCTATCCTGCTATACGGTTTAAAAAATCTATGAGTTGGAAAAAAGTAATCTGATCAATGATTAACGATTATAACTGGACTGCAGATGTTTCAGCAATTTTCAATGTTTGCAGGCTTTCAAGGAAGTAGAAATAAATAGAATCTTGTTTTCAGTGGTAGTAGCCTTTAATAATAAAAATCGCATTAAATTCTTTGGTATTTTGTATTTCAGCATTTCGTGAAAATTTTTATAATTATAACTAGCGATTACGATTACTAAGTATTCATTACAAGAATTACAATTATCTCGGAGGATGATTGTTGGGCAGTTAATTGGCGCGCGCAAAAATCGCGGTATTTCTCACATCCTGCATGTTTGCATTCGCTATAACTCCGTACTAACTTAAGTAAACACTAAATAATAATAATAATAATAAACATACAATATACACTAAAATAAGAAAACAGTACACTCGTAAAATTTAAATAATATACAGGGTGAGTCAAGTGAAGTGTACCCGACGTATATCTCGGAAATAAAGCATTTTGAAGATAAATATTTTACACAAAAGTTGTATGGCTTCAAGGGTTACATAAAATGGTCCCATTGATTTAACCTTGGATAGATGTTTGAAAATCAGGCGAAGGTAATCTTCAATTTTTTAGATACGTAGAACTCCCTATTGGAAAATGCATATTCTTCGCCATGGCTATATATTTAAAACACAGCATTCTTTATAAGTATTTAAAAAAAAATTTTAATGTAAATGATTATACTTTTCGATAGTGTACATAAGATAGACGAATAACGTAAAAATATTGATTAGCCTTTGTAATAACAATTCTAAAGAGATATTTTAATTGTAAATGATTATACTTGTCAAAAATGGACATAGAATAGACGAATAATGTTAAAATATTGATTATTTTTTAGTACTTGATTGAAAAGTGACTCTTTATGGACGAATTTTGTACTCAAAACATCCGTTTCGGTAAAACCGGCGTACAGTACAAAAAGTAGAAATCTCAAGCTTTAAAATGTTTAATTTTTTCATCAAATTTGACTAAATTTTAGCAAATTTACAGCAGTTTCAATATTAAGCAAATTTCGAATTGGCTTTGGCCGCTGAAATCGGGCGAATACCCTACTGTGCGACATTGCATTCGTCGAATTCGTGATTGCCGTGTAAATTATAAAAAAAACGCATCGAGACCATTACGCGTTTATTACTCGCCCCCGGGTCTCGTTCGCGTCGCCTTTTCCACTAACGAGCTCGAGGCAGCGCAGCTCTGACCCCAACCTAACCCTTATCCTTCGCGGGCAACGGAAGCGGACGAAGAAAGACGACGGCGGCGTGTGTACTATTGGAAGGGGAAGGGGAAGGGGAAGAGGGATAAAAGCGAAGAGTGGGGATGAACGATGAGACAGAGGAAGGGAGTTAGAACGAAGACAGTATAGCCGGTGAAGGCAGGACATATCGAGCGAGAGTGAATCGAGTGAACGAGCACGGCAAACGTGCAGGCGCTGCCGGCATAGAAAGAGGAACGGAGCTGGTACTGCTGGTAGTCGCGCCAGTGGCGGACACAGACGCGAATCGGTCGCGTCGTCTCGTCTCTTCTCGTCTGATTTCGTTGGTTGTCGCGGACCGTCGCTCATCCTCACGACAGTTCGTCGGGTGTAGGTTAGGAACACGCATGTGGACCGATGCGAGACCATGCTGTACCTGTCCGGCTCTCACCGCCATCTTGATCGTTGGGACCAACGTGTACTAGTACCTCGGAACGATCACGATCTCTCGCGTCGATCGACCTTACGATAAATCGTCGCCGGTTAACGATCCCCGGTTTAAGCTTCTCCTCCCTTCCCTCACTGTTGCGCGTATCAACTATCCCTTCTCCCTCTGCCGCGCGCATCTCTTCCGCGGGAAAGGCCCGATTGTTTTTCACGCACCGACACTCTGTTTTCGTCTCGCCGAGATGTGACGCGCGTGTACGCTGTCGTCGAACGAACGGTGGAACGGTGTCTATGGTGTACAACGCGAAAGAGATCAGACGAGCCGCGGATAGTTCGATGGGAATATTTCTTCTTTTGTTTACGTGAGAATCCGGTGAAACGCGAGGGAAGAAGTCCTTTCTCGTGACACGCTCATCTCTCACGTTGCCTTCCGCCGGGAAAGACGTGCTACGTCGACGGTGTATCTTGTGCCGCAGCCTTTCCGCGATCATTTATCGCGTGCTCGATCGCAGAGATTTCGAGGATATCTTGGAGCAAGTGTATTATCGTTGTTGGAGATCAGTGAAATTTTTGTTTGAAGAGGTTTACTTACCGATTTTATCGATGCAGCTTGCCTCGAAAAGCCTTCGAACAACGAATGTCGTAATTGATCGATGGATACGGAATGTTGATTAGTAAATTATCGTACAAGTGATATCGTTACCGTGGTGGAAGAAGCTTCAATAATGGGACTGTGTGTGTTTCCTTGATATCGTAGGCTGTTGGCCTGGCAACCGGACGCCGATACCCTTAAGGGCCATATCGCAAAACCTTGACAACCATGCACGGCAACGCGCCGCGAATCCTGCGTTTTTCACGCGACTTTCGAAACAGTAGTTCTCGCAAGTGAAGAAGCTCGTTGGATATCGATACAGAGTTTCGTTTGAGCTCGACGACGCAGCGAAAATGAGATCGCTTTAGGCTGGCGATCGACCGGAACACGCACAGCGAATACTTAATTAGTGCCTTTGATGTGCCATGAATATCAACGTTAAATTCAACCAAGGATAAACGCTCTTTTTCATCTCTCGTCTTTCGTCGCATTTTTCCCAAAGAAACCGCCGATAGAAGGGGTGCCTGGTTCGTGGAAGACTTATCACGTATATCGAAACTGCATGGGGGAAGTCAGTGCTTCTCTAAAGAGACCTATCATGCTATGCTTCGTACAAGGATTTTCCAAGGAGGATTCGAAGTTGCGCCGCTCCAAAAGGTAAAGGAATCATGTTTTTTTTTATAAGTTTCGTTGAAATACGGAATACACCGCAGTTGATACGCCAGGCTTTATCCTCTTTAAAGATGTCTGCTAGTTCAGAAGCGCATTCGAGGGTTGAATGAACGCGCATACTTCCACTTTTTATAGTTGTTTCTATGCATCTACTGTAGCAACGAGAGTACCCTAACGTCTGGAACTTTACCGATGCCGCCGAGTTGCGGTGGTTTCAGAGCTTTAATTTAATTTGCATGGGCGAAATTTATTTCTAATAATAATTGTCGTATCGCAATTGAAAATATATTCGTTTAATTTTCGTGTAAAATTCTTAATCATCAAATTTTGTTATTTGGAAAATAGATTATTTCGGATATAACTTTGAAAAGTGATTTAAAGATTTTGTTGAATGCTTAGGTGTGGTACGTGTCTAGTTTCGGGATTAATGAAATTAATTATTTGGGAAAAATTATTTGGCTATATTTTATTGAAAAGGCAAATTTCATTTGAAATAAAAATAGGAAATAATTGATTTCACACCATTATACCATACTATTATGAAAAGAACATTCATTCATTGTATTATCGTAATCTTTAAAATAATTTTCAATCACGTATGTACGGAGAATTTCGTTCTAATTCCCACTTTTCCATTATAGTCTCACATTAGTTAATGTCTGGTGAGATCATACAGGGTGTCCCAAAATTCGTGTAACTCCTGGAAATGGGAGGTTCCTTGGGTCATTTGAAGCGACATTTTCCTTTAAAAAAATGGCGTTCTCGGCTTTGTTTAGGAGTTATTAACGAAAAACACGGACCAATCACAGCGCGGTTATAGCGGATTGATTCTGGCTCGGCCAACGGCTATGCCACGCTTAGCAGAACCTGTCGCCGAGTCGGATTCAGTTCGATATAGCCGCGTTCTGATTGGTTCGTGTTTTTCGTTAATAACTCCTAAACAAAGCCGCGGACGCCATTTTTGTAAAGGAAAATGTAGCTTCAAATGAACCAAGGAACCTCCCATTTCCAGGAGTTACACGAATTTTGGGACACCCTGTATGGAATTCTTTTAGAACATTAGGCGTTAATAACGAATAGTAGACAAGCAAGCTAGAGGCGAAAAGGTCACAGTCAACTTTCCATTACTTAATGGAAGTATATGTGTATCTTCTGTGTTATGCTACGGCGACGATTCGGTTATTTAAGTTCACACGAAATCAATTTGGTATTTCATGTAACATATTTATGCAATATTTAGTACGTAATAGAAAGACACTGAATTTCGATGGGGACGTTCATTATTCGTGTTTAATTATTATGAACTGACTTTGAATCTTGTCGTTGTCGTGTAAATAACATAATAAATTCCATCGTAAAAGATATGCTCAATTGCAATTCCAAGTTAATTTTTACAGTTTTGTAAGCGTCGATAATCTCTAAATAATGTGACGTGAAATAACTGATAAACTTGTTTAAATTTTAACTTGCACCACTCATAATTATGTATGCAAGTATTTTTAAATTATTCTAATCTTTCCACTCTTTTAAATTACAACTACTCGTTTTTGTCATGAATGCATTAAATCTGCTGTCTAATTATAAATTTATGGAAAGTTACATAACTCGGAAAAATGACAGATGAACTATGCGTGTAGATGATACCCCGATTGATTAAACCAGATAATCACGGGCAGATTAATTCTGACTCTATTCGTTGTTACGTCCCATACATAATTAATATTATTTACGCCGGTAACGACAGATTTTAAAGATCTCCATAAATTATGTCCATGCATAGCCACTGAAAGATTAAAATGTCACAGGTCGTTGAACTCATCTGGATGTCGTCTGCAATGAAGCATTGTATCTAGACAGAGGTCAATGTTCAGAAAGTATCGATGGCATCGGAATAATACTTCGAATGACCTCGCTTAAATTGTTTGCGTATCGTCGGATGCAGATATTTTTGTACACAGCCTGAACTGTCTATATTATACTTTTATTGGAATTCGCGTAAACGGTTTGTTTATGACATTCAATTAAATAGAATAAAATATAAATTTCTCCGTGCGTAAAAAGAGAAAACCAACGAGCATTCGATAGAATGCGTTCATTTCACTAATTGGAACCGTCGTTAATCTCATTGTTTCGTCGTCTAGTTGTTCCCTACATAAAATCACTATCAAGTGAATCTAACTATGGCATTTCGCAGACATAACGAGCAGAAACGAAATGCGAAGGGTATATACAAGAGTATTATTAATTCGATTAATAATATCCTCGTTGCTCTCAAATTCACAATTCCAGACTAGAATGAAAACTTTCTACGCATTATTTTAATAAAACGCTTTCTCCTTCGTATGTGTCGCATTACTCGGCGGTTACATAAATGAATAATTATTTTTTGCAACTGCTTTAATTCTAGTATAATCATGCAGAGATCTAATTAAGAATTTCTATATGGTTTCAAGAATTCTTTTTGTATCTGCTCTGTGAAAATGTAACTTAAAGTATCCGGTGGTCGTCCCATAATTAATGCAACTTCCTTCATGTTTTTGGAAGGTAAAATACATTTGCCAACTATCAAGAATTTATTAATTTATGGAAAATATGTATCAGAAGAATTCGAGTCGTATTAATTTCGACAAATTATAATTAATGAGGGAAAAAATACATTTTTACGTATTTTCTGTTTCGGGTAATTGACACAGAATTTTTATTTTTGCATATCTAATATTAATAGCGTGCTGCGATAATACTTTTCTTTCCGGCGAACCGAGATCTGTCCGATTTGGGAATGTAAACACAAACGGCCCTAACTATTCTGTTTCCCTTTTTATTTGCCTATTGACAAAGTGTTGAGAACGGTCTGATGAAAACCACGGCTTATCGCACAGTAGAACGGTGTTCGACGAGCAGTTATTTTATATGTTGGCCACCGGGACTTCGTTCCATCCAATGCCTGTCATTCGGCTTAATTTAGGTCACCAAAGTCACAAGCGTAATCGGCTACGTGCTTACGGTCGTTTGCAGGCGATCCATGAAGATGAGAATCTGACAGAGTTCTGCACCAATCGCAAACATCTTGTCCGTCTTATCACTTTTGCAGCTACCGTGCTCGAAATGGTTTTCGGCTTACGATAAACCACGTTCCTAGGTCGTTTAAGATGATTTCATGATCATCCGTCTCATAACCGTTATCACTGTGTCACTCGAAATCAATGCAGCTGTTTCTCAGACTGTAAATTTTGTATCTACATTACATATACATATTTTGTATCTACTAACATTTACATATTTCTACAGGAAACATTTACAGCCATTCTTGTTTAAACACTACAAGGATATACGTACAGATTTTACAGGTCTCGAAATTCTGATTGTGCAAAATTTACACTTTCTCCTCTGTGCTAATGCTTTCGATGTTATAAACACGTTTCAACATTCGTAATGTATTAACACTGGATATCGCTGTATTTGAGAAAGTCTACAGAAGCTTTTGTTTCAAAGAACAGTTACATATCTTTTATAATAAAATTGCAATATTTGTTTAAAATTGAAATATATGTCTTTTCTTTCAAAATAAAATTTATCAAAAACAGTGCATCTAGGGGAGAAAATGAAGCATAGTGAAAATCGACACGTGTAATTAGACAGCGGATTTTATGATACAAAAATGCGTAATTTAATTAATCGCATTCTGCAGATACGTTAATTAGACGAATATCAAAGACAACGATATGGAATAACATAGGTCTCTTTAGAAATTGCTTGCTATTCTACACACACAAGCAGCAGCTATACACGTCACGACTTCGTGTTCAATTGGATAGAATTATGCATTTAATTATTAACCTATGACCACACGCGTTCGTCATTTTTAACTACCGTCCATTCATGATCTCGTTCAGAACTGATTTGATTTTTCATATTAACTTCTAGCTTGGGGTGCGCTATTCTCTTTTAATTTATTAAGCGGAGGCCGTAAGTTAACTAGAGATTTATACTCGATTACACCGTCCTGTAATCAAAATATCATCTTATCGTAATAGCTATGCCAATATAAAAATACTTGTTCTTGATTGTTGTGTTTTTATCTTGAATTCACAGTTTCACATTTTATTTTTCTGAACTGTATATTGATTGTGTTCTTATTTATTACAATTTTGAAGGATTGCAAGAACCGAATAAATACTAATTTCAATTAACTATAATTCAATTAAGTATCAGTTCAAGTATTTATTAATTTACGTATTCGTGGAAGTTATCAAAGATCCATGGGAAATAATAAAGGATTGCAATTCAATTAAGTGAAAGTTCAATTATTTATTCATTTATCCATTCGTGGAAGTTACCAAAAATTCATGGGGAATAATAAAGGATTGCAACAACGAAAGAACTGCTGGTTTTAATCAACTGTAGTTCAATCGAGCAACAGTTCAATTAATTTATTCGTTTACCTATTCGTGGAAGATATGGAAAATCCGTGGAATGTCGGAGACCGTGCAAGGTTAGAGACGCGGCATCGTGAAACGTTTTTGACGTGGAACACTTTTCGGTTCGTTTCCCTCGCGAGCGTCGCGTAATTGAAACTAATAACGCAAAATAAAAAGTCGGCAGACCATCGTAGTTACTGCCCCGGACAATTAAATGTTCAAACTCGTCAGTGTTCATGCGTCCATTGGCTGCATTAATTCAATCGTGTTTCGCTCCCTGTTAACCGCTCGTCGTGCGGTTCTATAGAATTTTATTCGACGATTCAATTAAGGTAATCGAAAGGTTGTTCCTACTATATCGTGAGTACCTCCCCTTTGATCTTTTCGACACGAAATTTCGTTGGACCGTTTCGTGTCCCGGGTTTGTTCTCCTTTGTCGATTCACTGTGGTATTTCCTGCGTTGCCGGAAAATTCGAGACAATAAAGATATACGCACGGCTCTATTGATTCACGTTCCCCTTCTGAACATTATGCGAATACGCCGGGAATGTCCAGAATGCGATTTCCTATTGGTCATACCTACGTATTGTGCGGCACGTTCGCCACTGTCGCGACATATTTGAAAAATCCGCAGTCTACCTAACAGTGTAAGCATGTTTTTTTATTACCTGTTCATCATTTTTCCGTGCATGGAAATGACAAAAAAGCAATGCACAATATAAGATGGTAATTATATAGAAAAGGTCTGCGTACTCCGATTTTGATGAAATTTTAATATGTTATGCAGCAACACATTCTGAACAACTTTTCTCGTTTTCCAATATAGGGGGGTCGCTTTTAGTTTTTGAGATATTTGCAAAAAACTATCGTGAATACTGTATTGAATTTTTCGTATTCCTGCACGCTCCGCGACAACGTAAGCCTGTCCCGGTGCGGCGTTTGTTTACATTTTGACGCTGTTGAGATGAGAGAGAAAATAGGTGGGCGGAAAGGGCCGGCCTGACACCACACACTCACCCAGTGTTTCTAAATTATACTCTAGATTTTCACGTATTTTGGCGTGCTGATTACGAATATGATACTGAAAATTGGCGCAAATGTTAATTTCATAACGGAAACCTTCTTTTTAGAAACACTAGGTGGGTGTGTGTGGTATCGTCGCTTCTCATCTCTACAACGTGTTTACAAACAAAAAGTAAACAGATGCGGCCCCGGAACAGGTTTATGTTGCCGCGGAGCATGCAGGAATACGAAAAATTCAATACAGTATTAGCGATAGTTTTTTGCATATATCTCGAAAACTAAAAGCGACCTCCCTATATTGGAAAAGGAAAAAGTTGTTCAAAATGTCGAAATCTATAACATATTAAAATTTCATCATAATCGGAGGACGCAGATGTTTTCTATATAATTACCGATAAGATAGTTAACCCTTTGCACTCAGAGCTATTTCAACTTGAAAGTCAAACGTTTCTTCTGACCTAGAATATTTTCATTCTCTATGCTTTTTAAAATTTGGTAGATACGAAATTGAGATAATATATCTGAGAATACTTAAATGTTTAGTAATTGGTTAGATGCCGACATATCTAATAATGAAAACAATATTTTAAATAATAGTGCAGCAATTTTTAGTGACGCCTCAAAGGCGTCATCTGCGAATAATCTGTACAGTACACTGTTCAAGATCTGCAAAATTTCATCAGATCAGGTCAGTCCATATTTACCCATGCGTCAAATGATTTGTGGATGGGAGTGTACGTACCGTTATTATTAGAAACTTGTATTCTTGGTATACTTTTTAAAAACGGGAACTATGCGGATGGAATTTGAGGATAGTTCTGATTGCAATCTCTTAAATGATTACTGTTTTTACTTGGAATTTCAATGAAACCACAAAAGTAAAACTTTCCATCGAAACTTCCTCGTTTTAATGTATTTCTCGAGATGTACGGAGAAGTTTCTTGCAGATGTTTATCAATAAACTAATGAAGTGTGTGCTGTAGCATGGTTAAGGATACAAGAAAGTCAAGTATTATTTTGATAACGGTAAAGAGTCTCTCGAGTGAGAAAGCATGGAAAGGTGATAAGATTGCTCGTATATTTTTAAATCTGAATCAGGGAATAAAATACCGGGTGATTATTTGAAAAATGTTCCATCGGGTCTAGTTCTTTGACCGGCACCGTTAAGTTTTTAAGCATACATAGGATGTCGTCCATATTTAACATCCCAATATCCAGAGAAAGGTCATTGACATCTTTATCAACTCGAATCACTTAGCAGCGATTTCCGTTAAGTACTTCGAACAATATGCGAAACGTACACTGAGACTGACCATTTAAATGTACTAATTTTACTCGTCCACTTTACCTTATCTTTAATTTATTTATTTTTTATGAGATAAAACGCCTTTCGTTCCAGAATTTACATCTGCGTCATTTTAGTCGAATCCATTTTAATTATGTACACATACCTCTTTACTAAATTATTCAAAACATTTGAGAAGTTCTAAAATTCCATTTACATAGAACGCGATGTAGTTGCAGTGTTATAAATCAGCGGGATATGTTATAGTTGGAATGAAATTGTCGTGCCGCCCCGATATAAGACCGGAAAGGGTTAACGTGCTCTGCATCGTCGTAAAGCCTCGTAGAGTCGAAACAAAACCTCCAGACAACAGTAATAACGCTTCTATCAATACCAAAAATGTTCAACGTCATCCGATATAACATGCCACTTCATCATTCCCACGCAGTATCTTTATGTCTTCGATGTAAGGACAACACATACAGTTAAACCATGTGGCCGTTAATGACCTAGCTTTTAATGTGACCACATTAAAATAAACCATAAATAAATTAATAAATTTAACATGTACAATTAACCGAAATAATATGTGGACGATCTTAAAAAAAACCGATGAGACAATTTCCAACAGGACGTGAAAAAAAAGTGAGTTTATATTGAAAATTTAAGAGGGTTACTCTTGAAACAGCGGACTTGTTTCGCAGCAACTATAAAATTGATGTTGTTGAACACCATTCACAGGTTTAATTGTTCATTTTTTAAAACATGTTTTATAAGGTACTCGTCCATTTCATTTAGCCGGTAGGAATTGAGTGATTAAATATCGATTTTAATACTGCGGGTCGAAATAAACTATGGTTTCCCCGTCGAAGGGCTGATACATTTTTTGCGTTAATTTGTCCGAATGTCTTATTGATTTCACGTGGTTAAATTGGTAAAGGCGTTGACGAGTAAAACCAAACTGTCGGCTGCATTACATAGCACGTGCTTTAACAAGGCGCTGCTGGTTCGAGTAAAGTGCCGCTAAACTCGCTGGCATAGACCGTCTGGTAGAACGACGACCTCGCGATCGTGATCGTGGTCGTGGTCGTGGCAGTCGGCAGCTGCCACTGCCGGTTCGTTTTCATAGCGTGTGAGCACGCACACTGTTATTTACTACAGTTTATACTGGACTCGGCGTAACTCTTTCCGTATCTTTACTCTCCAGGTACAGAATGTATCCATGCATCTGAGAAATTCGGAACCGAAGTGTCACTTGTATCGTGTAGTTACTATTCTTTGATTTGCTACCACTAGGGGTTACCCGAATATTTCGGGTACCGAGGCTGAAGTCGGGTTTTGATAGCTTCGGTCGGATCGGGACGCGAAAATTAGTGATACTCGTGGATCTCAAAAATCGGCACTTCGAGTACCTAAAAACTAGTGATTCTTAGGAAACCTTAAAATTAGTGATTCTCGCAGAACCTTAAAATTACTGATTCTCCGGAACCTAAAAATTAGTGATATTAGGGGAGCCCTTAAATTCGGGGAATCTGAAAATGAGCGATATTTAATTAGTGAGTTATTCATACAAACAATATACATTTTCGGGTTCCTGATCCAACCACTACCCGACTTGTTTTCGGCTTCAAGTACCCGCGTATCACAAATATTCGGGTCCCAACTTGAACCCAGCGAAAATACTCGACCCGAACCCGAATTTCTGCGTACCCGCCCTTTCCCAGCAATCGCTGGCATCTTTTACGTGTACTCATGTGTACCGATTCCAATTATCTTTCACTCTCCAATTAAATTGCTTATAACACAGCATTACACTGTAACGTAGCCGTTAACTGTACCCTTCAACGGCCGGTTACCCTGCAACGATGTGCTGTTTTCGCTGAAAAGTGAAAGGTTATGCATCGCCGCAACATGGACTTTCGTGAAAACGTCTCAGCAATATCGAACACGCCGATACAAATCGATTCCATTCGGATATTGTTACGTAACGTCGGACTCGGCCCTAGGCTAGATTTCTGTAACCCGATGTGGGCCGTTCAAGTTAACCAGGAGCGTTCTCGATTCTCTTTTGTAATAGGACATCGCGACCTAAAATGTTTTATCTAACCTACATTCTAGCAAAGAGAAGCTTCCACGAGGCATTTCAATGCGGCTTCAAGAATAACTCGTTGGGAAATTTTATTTCACCGTTCGCGCTTCCGTGCGAGGACGAATATCTGCGAATTACGAATTACGAAATTGATGTTGATGACACATGTTATTCCATCGATGTATCCAATCCCGTGTCACGTTACACCTGTCTTTGATTAAATATTTGCAGATGCATGCTTTCGACGAATTTAAACGAAGTTCAAAGTGAATACTCTTCCACTGCTGCGCATACTCCACGATATAATTCCAACTGTATTTAGTGGTTTAGGTAATTACCATATATAGAAAAGATCTGCGTACTCCGATTTTGATGAAATTTTAATATGTTATGCAGCAACACATTCTGAACAACTTTTTCCTTTTCTAATATAGGGTGGTCGCTTTTAGTTTTTGAGATATGTATTAGCAAAAAACCATCGTGAATACTGTATTGAATTTTTCGTATTCCTGCACGCTCCGCGACAACGTAAGCATGTCCCGGTGCGGCGTTTGTTTACATTTTTACGCTATTGGGATGAGAGAGAAAACAGGGGGGCACACACGCTCACCCAGTGTTTCACACGCGCCCTATGTTTCTAAATTATACTCTAGATTCTCACGTATTTTGACGTGCTGATTACGAATATGATACTGAAAATTGGCGCAAATGTTAATTTCATAACGGAAACCTTCTTTTTAGAAACACTGGCTGCGTGTGAAACGCTGGGTGTGTGTGTGGTATTGTCGCTTCTCATCTCCACAACGTGTTTATAAACAAAAGATAAACAGATGCGGTACCGGAACAGGTTTACGTTGCCGCGGAGCATGCAGGAATACGAAAAATTCGATACAGTATTAGCGATAGCCTTTTGCAAATATCTCGAAAACTAAAAGCGATCCCCCTATATTGGAAAAGGAAAGAGTTGTTCAAAATGTAAAAATCTATAACATATTAAAATTTCATAAAAATCGGAGTACGCAGACCTTTTCTATAAAATTACCGTGGTATAATTCTGGGTAATCAGTAGGGCTAGACGGGTACCCAAAATTTGTTGGGTTAGGTCTTGTCGGGTTTTGATGACTCACAAACAAATAGCTTTTTTTAAAGGATTTTTCTTCATCATGGTCCTTACTGTACTTGCTGTACGAATTTCAACGGAATTCGAACGAAGGTTACTGTTGCACAACGCAACAGACTCGGCTGCACGTTTTAGGAAAGTCGCCGACTCGATCTTCTCACGTACCTGGCGTATCCGTTGTGTTCAATGTGTTTCAATGTTTGCAAAACTAGGATGCATGGGGTATCATTGGGGAAAGCGTGAAAACGCGGATATACCTACGTACTTTCTCGGTTAATGAGTATCTTCGCAATGGTTTCAGTTTACCTCTATTCAAAGTCTCATGCTGGAGTCTCGTTACACGTGAATCGTAGAAACCTAAGAAGAATTCGACTTCACCAGTCGTTGTCTTTTGTTTTGAATTGAATCTGTCAGCTGTCGAGACAAGGTGAAAGGTCTGATAAATTCGTCTTCGCTGTTACCCATCACAACGTAATCATTACGTAATCATAACACCCTCCAAAAGTAACATGTAAGATACATTCGCTATTAAATCTAATTGTTAATTATTCACATTAAAAATAAACCATAAATATATAAAAGGTCTGACGTTTGCGAAGCAGAACAGTATAACAAATATCTGTGATATTTAGTGACGTAGATTATAACAGGCTTGATCTAACAGAAACCCTCGGGTCTGTACTGTTTCTTAGAACATATAGTTATACTATTTCTTTGTGACACAGTGGTCTGACGGCCGATCTACTTGTTCAATATTTAATTCATCTACATTGGTTTCTAATTTTTCAGCAATGCCCAAAATGTTGATATTAATGAAATTGAAAACAATTATAATTAGAACAAGCATTTGAAATTGAACATTTTCTAAATAGGAATTTTCGATTCTTTTATGAATCCTGCCGAACCTATTTACCTCGTTGCTTCATATTTTTCGGTTTTTAGGCACACTTGCGTAATTTCACGATCGCAATGGCAAATACTTTCTTATTTATTATACGATATTGTTCTTGGAGGAATGTTTACCGAGAGGCGATATGAGGTTCTTCCATTTTACGAAAGATCGAGACGGTTAAGACCGCAGGAGTTAGGTCAATAAACTAAATGTAGTTTCGCTAAGCCAATTCAATGTGTGTGGAGACTACTCTCTGAACGTCCTCTACATTATAGGAAGCAGCGTGTGCACGTGTCCGGTAAACAAAGATGCTATAGAAGAGACTGTAGAATGTTAGGATGCAATTTTATCTAGGATTTGCCGGAGCCAGATGATATCTTGAAGAGAGGCAAAGTATGCGGAATGAATCATACGCATAGTTCTCGGGGTGTTTTCGAAACCGTTGACGATATCGAAGTGTGCAAGAGGTTAAATGATACCATTTTTCTCTCTCTCTCCCGACGGTAAATCTAAGAAAGTTTGTTCGAACGATGTTACTAAATAAATGTAAAAATCGCTAATAAACGTTTATATAAGTTGAGTCATTTTTTAACTCGTAAGTGTATATATGTATTAGATTATACAATTATTATGAATTTATAATTACTATATATGATAAAATTTTATTATTAAGAATTTATATATGTAGATGAAGAATTATTTTTAGATATCATTATAGTCGTAAAATAAAAATAAATTTTTATTATTTAAATTTTATTATAAGTATATTTTATACAGTATATATATAATTTAATATAAATTTAATGAAAAGTGATTAGATAAAATTTTAGGTGTTAGGTTAAAAAAATATTTTATTTACAAAAAATGTATCTTTTAATGAATAGATGAAATTTTAGAATTCATATATATGTATATATAATCGAGTTATTGCATCGTTTAAATCTGAATTATTTAGTATTTGATCGTTCTCTATGAAAGTGGTGGAATAACGGCACTTTGTGTGAAAGTACGAGTTCGGTTTTAAAAAATGCAGATTTTCTACGAGAAAATGTTCTACTTCTACGTTCGATCTCACCACACACTGTTTCGAATAATAATCATTTTCAATTTATTATTATTCTCATCCCGATAGCAACGCTGGCATATGCAAGATTATCCACTGAGTAACCTTGCCTGCCTACTGACCCTCTTATTTAATCAGCCGCAAGGGTTTCGCAGGCTTTCGTTACATCCATTTCACTCGATCTCGATCGGCCTGTTTATTTCTCTCTGTTTTGCCTGGTTGCATCACGTCGTGGTTTTCCGATTTTTACAACCGCTGGATTTTTGCCAGTTTCTCTGGTCGGAGTGCCTCGGTCTCGAATTCCGATCGATCAATAACGCAAGCACTTACCATAATTGTCAGCCTAATCGTACACAGTTAGATTTATCTTAAACCATCCTAACTTATCAAAATAAGATAAAAATACCGGTCGTGTTGGACATGTAGAGAAATTAGAAAATTTTTTAATTTTCGAGGCATCTAGAAGATGTCCAAAGTGATCGAAATTTTTAACTTATTTTAATCAATTATAATGGTTATAACTAAACTAATATGGAGTTGTTGGTTTAATAAATTTTATAATCTTTAATCGGTGAACTCCACACATTAGTTAAGTAATTTTGTTCATCTTGTAGCCATTATAATTGATTAAAATAAGTTAAAAATTTCGATCACTTTGGACATCTTCTAGATGCCTTGAAAAATTACTTAACTAATGTTTAATTTTTACTAGACGCCTCGAAAACATTATAAAACTAATATGGAGTTAATGGTTAAAAAAATTTATAATTTTTAATCAACGATCTCTTTCTTTCACTGACCAGCTTAATAAGTGAAGTGCCTGTTGATCGGAAAAGTGACGCATTATCAGAGAGGAAGTACCTACGTGGCATCAAGTACTTGTGTGATATCCGATACTCGTGCACACCCGCGAATTTTTTGCGATAAATTCTTGGTTCCATGAACGGCTTCGTCATTCGTGTATCCAAACTGTCCGGCCAAGTGCTACGAATCAACGTGAAATCTTATATCCTCAGCATTAGGTCACGTGTGAAACTGTCCGGGTTCGTTTAATCGTTTTCTGCACAAAAACGACACTGTTTTGCAAATTGTTATCGTTTGACGTCATACGTTTCTGTCTGCCATGCTGGCTCAATTATGGGTCGGTAGAACGGTCGAGAATTTTTAGCGATGCGAGAAATTGCGTAGGTTGGATGTGGTAGTGATCAAGCTTTTTACAGGAAAAAAAGCTCAGACAGTATGAATGGCAGGCTCACATCAGTTAGTTAATCTCGAGTATGCAATATTTTTTCGGAGACCACGCGATATCGTTTCCGCATTCCATTTGCACTCGGTGTTCCTGATTTTTCGATATTCTCCATTTGCCTGGAAATGAAAAATCTGATTGTACTCCTCCAGAAATCGAAAGACACTTTTGCAAAATTGATATTGTTGTAGTAACATTGGTAATGGTCATTATCAATTTTATTTTATTTCTTTTATGTCTTTCTTAAAAAATACTAGGTTAAAAAAGGAAGTTAAGGAAAAAAAAACATTCTTCCAAGAACGCTATCATATAATAAATAAGAAAGTACTTCACGAAAGTAGGGGGCTCAGATTCTGATTTAATATTTCCCGTTGCAATCGTCGAAGATATAAAACGCAGAGGTGAAAGTGTTTATTGTTCTATGGGACATTCACGAATTTATTTATGCCATTTTTCTTATTGATATGACACTAAACACGATATAAATTGAATTGTATTTAGTTGAATTGAATTGAATTGTATTATTAAAAGACCTTTAGCAAAATTCATTATTTCGTGGTAATGTTGATATTGTACATTATCAGTTTTATTTATCTTCTTTTAAAAATACCAGGTTAACCCTTCGCTGCATAGTGTATATCTGAGACAGTTAACAAATCTCATATGTAGTAAATTAAGAATGTGTTTTCTTAGTACGTTTATTTATGTTTCTTTTTCTGAAAATGTTGTTTTAATTTTCTAAAATATTTTTTCCTTAAATAAAACACAAAAACTGACCTTTATTCAATCTTTTTATCCCAATTAACAAAATCATGCAGTGAAGTGTTGCAAAATAGATGATTCGAAAGGAAGGGAACTATTAGGGAAACTTCGTAAAATGCATCTGCTCCTTCTATCTTCCCTTCTCACCCTTTGATGTTCCTTCGAATTTGTTATCGTTCGCAATTCCTTGTTACCCTGTGTTTTTTCTTCAGCTTGTCCACCTTTCCACCAGGTGTCTCTTGTTGTTCCACTCCATTTTTTCCTTCACTTTCACCCTTTCCTTAACCTTCTAACCTCTTACCACCAGCCCACTTATTTCTACTCCAGTACTTCCTATCTCTTACCTGCTTCACTGTTTCTTATAGCGTTTTTACATTTGCATTCTTTATTCTCACTTCCCTCTATCCTATAATTTTCCAACCTTTTCTGGCTCGTTGCCCTTTTCTCGAGCTTTTTATCGTTCAGCACCCACTCCGAATAGCATATCAGCATTTCCAATTATAGCCGCGTGTATGCGTCATTTTAGAAAAAATCAGTTTCACATAAAAGTATACTAGTTTATATAAACATGGGCATACTACGAGCGACTTATCCGAGACACGTGAAACTTGGTTTATTTATAGATAAGATGGTAAACAATATTTCACATCGAAACAAATAATCGCAGCATCGCCGAGAAGGCAATAAAGCAAATCTATGTTTGAACACAGTAGTGAACAGCGCGCAGTTCCATTATCAAGCGTAAATACTTATACTTTCTTTTGGGGATACGTATGACCACTACATCGGACTCGACTGAAACGAAAATGAAGGAAATGAAAAGAATTGGCCAAGCGATAAGGCAACGTAGAGATTAATGTTTCCCGCGAACTTCGCTTTATGTAACTCGCATAAGATAGGATTCACTGGGGAGGAGGCGTGTGTGGTTGTATGAAGCAGAAGATAACGGTTTGTTTAGATTGTCGTCGGGATCGAAAGTGAGCGTGCGCAAGACGTTAAATCTTTTAATCTGGCAGGATGTATGCTAACTGATCTAAGCGCGGGTAGTAATCACGACGAGTCGTGACGGTAGCAATGAGCGCCGGAGATCATTGACCAACCGTGAGGCAACGTTCTACGCATTGTCTGTGTATATTTATTAACGCGATTAAGCAATATCTCGTTGATTCGAATAAACAAAAAACATTCAACCGAGTCCCACAGGTAGGTTCGCGAGAGAAAAGATCCGGAATTTTCATGAACGTAGGGGAACATTTCAAATTTGTATTTGATCCACCGAAATAATGACTCAATTTCTTCCTAGTTTCATACCTGGTATTTTATCCAACAAAATGATGACTCACTCCTTCCTAGTTTCATACCTGATATTGTTCGGCGTGATTCATTTTTCTTAGCGTTGACTGAATCACGCGTTTTTGGCAACATTCAAGCTTTTCCCAAGGAATTTCGTACGCCGTAGCTCGGTTTTTCCAAAAGATTTCTATTCGATCATATATGTGAATAAACGGTAAAATTCGTTCGTATTAATTGTACAATACTTCAGTCAAATGCGAAAGGTAATTCTTAGAATTATTAACGAATTATTAAAGAATAATTAAAATGTTAATCTGATAAAAATTACAAAGCTCTATTTATTTAGATTTCGTGTAATTTTCATTGCAATACATGCTTGGATAGAGCAATTTATCGAATCCATGTACGCAACGTCATAATTTCGATAATGTTAAAATTAAAAATGTATGACCGGCAGTGGTAGGTTTAGTTTGAAAAAAAAACTTTAAAAACTTGTCTGTACTTTTAAACGATATCTGTTGGAAATTTTACTTAAAAATTCAAAACAGTTATCAAGTTATAGCCTACAATCCATAATACACACATACGCGCCAGCGGAGCGTATAGTGATCGTTAAAACTTGAATCGCATACGAGGTCGCATTATATTTTAAGTTTACACAGAAGTCGTATCAAATCTGTGTTGTAGTACTCGTTTTTTTTATCAAATCCTACCTTCTATTTTTCGATTATGTTTATACCTTTTGGTAGAGAATAGATCCGCCAAAGTCTGGATGAATATATTCTTGTTATTTTTATAAAATAACGTAAACTAGTCAGATTCGGTGCTGCTAATACGTTTATTAATATCGTTAGATATCGAGCCGTTATTTGCATGTGGGTCCGCATTCGATTGCGTGAATTCTGTTTGTTTCGACGTGATAAACAGTCGCGACATTGATGACGCAATATGCATCAAATATAGACTTACTGTGATTAATGATACTGCGGGCAGCTCGATATTCGGAGCACACTGTCGGAGACATTAATTGGCACTCGCAGACATTTCGGACAATGCTAAAATTTCCTTAACCCTGGCAGTATGGATCATGCAACCCGGCGACCAAGCCATGCGATGATCGATATATACAATTACAACTATAGCTTTAGGCATTCGAATGTGCCGATACCAATTCGTTATTCAAACAGAGATATATTGGTTAATTTGTCGAAATAATTGTTCAATTTTACGGTTCAATTTATCGAAATAATTAAATCAATTTCGTATTGTTCGATCTGTCGAAATAACTATGTATTAAATTTCGTATTCAATTTGTGGAAATAATTATCCAATTTCGTATTCCTCAATCGCGTATTTAGCAGCATCAATTATAAACAACAGTATACCCTAAAGTATAGACATCTTCTAGGCATGATCGTAAAATTCGTGAAATACTGGGGTTGATTTTCCCATTTTCTAGGAATGCGATTTACGGATCATTGATCGAAGCGAGCGTGTTAATACGTACTAAATCACAATAAGGAAACAGATGCGTGAAGCATGACGAATGCTGCCTATTTTTAGGCGACGATACTATGGTTCTAATTTTGAGCTCTTTCTACGTTGCTTTCGATTTTCTTAGACGAGACAATTAAAAGCTTCCACGTTGAAGTTATTGTATCGATCGATTACGCGTGTAGCATCACTATAAATTCATATACACCTGTTAAAAAAACCATTATAATCTGTAGTACACTTATTATTACTATTAGCTCAGAAACATTAGACTAATAATCTGAAAAATCGTTGTAAAAGTGCAATAGCGTTTATTATTTTTCGATTCTAATAGTTTGATCAAGTGAACCCAACAGAGATTAATTAATAAACTGTAGAGCTCGGCGATTAATTTACGATGAAATTGCGCCTTCAATTTCAGGAAGTCAATTTGAGGCGATTACAAGCCTTGGAGAGCCTCTATTTCAAGGAAATTATATTTGTGTAGAAGTTTACGTGCGACATGATTAATCGCGCGCTTGACTGAAAACATTGCAGGATAATTAATCAACAAAATTTCTAACGAAACGATTATGTACACTATCGATCGCGCGTTTGCAAGTTTTCTCACGATCGCAATTTATCATTCGAGCAATTTGCGACAGTGTTGCGTGAAGACGTGGAACATCTTAACAACCTTATACATTTAATAAATTAATATACTTATATTATACAGGGTGTCCCAAAATTTGTGTAGTTCCCGGAAATGGGAGGTTCCTTGGGTTATTTGAAGCGACATTTTCCTTTACAAAAATGACGTCGGCGGCTTTGTTTAGGAGTTATTAACGAAAAACATTGACC
>CM052332.1:19184780-19226611 GCA_028455615.1 Lasioglossum zephyrum | reverse complement strand
AGTTTATGAGAGTTTTCTTGAAACTTCAATTTCTACCTTGAGTTCGGCAGCCCCAAAATTTTTACCGCTTGGGGTCTCCACTGGACTTGAGCCGCCACTGATCGGGTTTTGTGTTTGATCCAGCGCCAGCGTGCTAAACGCAAAAGGTAACATGAAAAATTCAACGACACCGATACGGATCATGATGCGTCCGATACTTGAGCTTTCTTCGATTCTTATCGATTCGACACTAGAAAAAACAACGAAATGTTATCGGAGCTAGATGAACCGCGATTTCATGGTAGATAGCAATAACGTGTAGACTACAACACGTGTACAATAGATTTGCTTGGGTAACTTGCCCCGAATCGACCGAACGATCAGCGTCGAATAAATCGTTTCTCCTGGCGACTGTGCCGCGATTGATTCCTTGACCTCTGAATTACAAATTAACCGTTCGGCGGGGGAATGTATGCTTCTCGTTGTATGTTGGAAATCATGCGGTTTTTTATTCCCCGGCCGGAGCGTTTCTCGCTGTATATAAAACAGTCGCTTATTTAATGCTGCGACACATGATACCTTTACCATGTTGTCTACGAGACGACGAAGTTTGAACACGATCACCGTCTCCGTGGAACATGGACCTAACTCTGTTCTACATCTACGAAACAGGTACTCTACAATTTCGTGCCAATTCTTCATCGATATTCTTGCTTTACGATTTATCGTTCATTTCATTTTTCGTACTCGATATATTTCTGCACAGTTTCCATATTGTTAAATCGCGTGTTATGGTGTCGAGCGACGAGCGCGTTTGTTGTGTTTTTATAATAGTTCCCCGAAGTCGGTTTTTCGGCTGCCGGTGGCTCCGAGGAAGCGTGTGAGCGCATAGCGGTGAGGCATCCGAAGACGCAGTCTTTAGACGAATGTTAGCCCTGGGCTCATTAGGTAGCACGTCAACGTAGTGTAAAAATCCTCTTTCCTTAATATATTTCGTAATCTTTAATAAACAGTAATAATCGCTTTATTTTTGTGGTTCTACTTGAACACATATATTCATTCGAAGATGTGTGTGTGTGTGTGTGTGTATAGTCAGTTCATTAAAACGGTAGAAATATAGTATTCGACTTTCTGTTAAAATATGTTTTAATTTCACGTATGTATGCACGAGCCAGAGATTCATAACGCGGTATATGCTTGAAAGTTAATTACGACCGATGAAAGCATGGTTTCGCAGTGTAGGACCGTTTTGATCATCGTCGTTTAGAAGGGTTGCGGGAGCACCGTGAAAACTGTAGAGACCTATTCTATTGAAAGAGAAGTGAATGCAAACGATTCACGTCCTCTTCGCGCCTTCAGTGTTTACGCAGACGAACTTGTTATCCTACGAGAGAATAATTAATCACCAGACTGCGGATGTTTGTGCATTTATAACACTCGCTAACGATCCAGCTGCCCTCAAACACAATTTTCAATAGAGGAATTAATAAAAGTTTTATATCGCGGATTCAACGAAAAACAAAGTTTGCCTCTCGGAAGCTCTATTTAATATTTTCGTTACTCCAAATTGATCCTGGTTGGCCTGAATTTTACAAAAGTCTGATGGTGACAAAATAGTTCTCGGGTTAAACAACTCGTTTTATTTTAATTTCGTTTGTTTCCACGATTAACATCCACAGAAAAGAAAGTTTTACCAAAATTGTTTTTTATCACAACACACCTGGATCTGTTGAAACTTTATCGGTACATACAGAGAAAGTACAGTGAGAACGTTGAACAAAAATGGCGCGGATGAACTGTTAGGTGTGCCCGCGAGTATTGTGAATATCCTCTTATAAATTCGACTCGATAGCGAATCCTCGTGCGGTACGAAGTATTTACACGTCTCGTCGTGTTTTATTCAAACAGACTACATGGCGACGAGTCTCGTTGTGTATTTTAATGTTACTCGCGAACTGTTTGCATAGTTATTCCGTGTTGGTTGAAACAGGGGTGCACACAGAGCGTGGCGCGTCGTGTGTGCTAATGCAGCCAGACGATAGGCAGATACTTCGAACTGAGAGTTCATTGCCACTTTTAACAATGAGCTTCTATCAGTAAACTACCGATTTTATGGATTTATCGGACAGGATTTATTATCTGACAAGACTAACGGCTCCTTACATTGCCTGTTTGCTCGTCGCCCCTCGTTTAGACGATTTTATTGAAGTGCAAACTTCTTTAGACAGTGAACGAGTCTGATCCGTCACACTCCGAGGTGAAACGCTATTCGGGTAAACTCGGGGAAGCCGAAGTTTTCACTTCAGTGTTGGTCTGTTTTTTTTTGTTTACAGTTTAAATTTTAATTTAATTATTATACATTTTGTCTCATAAAATATGAAAACTCAAGAAATCTTGAGTTCCTCGAATAGCTACGCATTATGCTTTGAGCTAACAAGATGTGGCCAAAATTTATTTGATTTTCTTTACCTAAATTCCAAAACTATCTGTGGGGAGTGAATGAAGTTCTTCTTTTGAAAAGGAAGTATATCCGCGAAGATGCGTTTTAGAGCCGTGAAACTGCAACCGCTGGGAACTAACAATTCTACTGTTCAAGGCTAGAACTGCTTGCAGCTCGGAAACGTTTAATTTTGATAATTATTGACCATACACTGCACGCACACAACACAGCGTCGCGACGAGACGGTCCCCATCTTGTGGGCGTTGAAACTTATACGAATGGATATCGTGCAGTCGCGTAATCGTAACGTCTATCTGTAGACCGTGAAGCAATGAAAACATCGAACACACGCGAACACGAAGAAAATGCATTTCGTTTGCATAAATGCAGCGATACGGTATAGTTAAAATTGACTCTTCTCGAAATCTGACTAACGAAAGCGAATTTTTTCTCATTCAGAATTTTCGAATCGCGTGGATGAATAATGACTAGACTGCGGATTTTTATGCAAAATAAAAATGTTTGTTTATGCAAGAAAAATGTACTTTCTTTCTCTCGAATAATTGTAGGAAGTAGAAAATAATAGATTCGTGTTTCTAACTTCTTTGAATCTTTTTACTATTTGAAAATATACCTATCCATTTTTCTTATAAATGCATGAAATCCACAGTTTATTAAATGACCCACGATGTCGCTTCTATTTTAATTATTCTCGTTTCCTCTTACCACGTATGTGAACATTTTTCGAATTTCTAATTTCAAGCAGAAGTTTTCGACAGATATCTGCGAATTGAATAAGAATGTATAAAACTTTTATCTTATGAAAGGGCATCTAATCTAAAGCGTATACATATAGATGTAAAAACAGACATTTTACAATTTATCTAAAGAAGTAAACATGCAGGAGAAAATCTAATTATGGCACGCGATAGCGTGACCCATGACCTACGGAAACCGTAGACAGAAATTATAAATCACGTTTCAGTTTCAAAACCCACACCATGTAGTTTCGCAAGCCGCGTCACGTAACAGATTATGCCACCCTGCTCGACTGTTTTTTATTTTTTCATTTTCTCACGTTTATTTCCTCGTGTGACACTCTCACAGGACAACATTCAAAATTCGTTAAAACCTACAAGGTCGATTTTTAAATCTACAGGTGTCGTTTTCACGTCGTCTTACGCAGATCCATAAAAATCAATCATCTGAACCCTTTGCAGTTGGAGCTATTTTAACTTGAAAATTTAACATTTCTTCCGACCTAAAATAATTCCATTGCATATAATTCTTTTCATTTTATGGATATGAATTTGATATAATACCTCGTACAGTACTTAACCGTTTTGTTTTACCACGTTTTTATTTAATGTAATTAGTATCTCAAGGTAGAAATTATTTTGCAATAAATTATTATACTTCATATAATACAAGTTACATATAAAAAACGTGGTAATAATCGTAGGCCAGCACTCAAACAGTTTTAAACATGTACGGTTTTCTCAAAATTTTAACCCGCAGACAGTACTTAAACAAGAAGTAATTGATTAGGTTCCAGAATATTTAATCATTTTTTAGTGGTCACTCCGAGTCACCCCTCGACTACCAAAGGTTAAAAATAGTGGTAGTTATTTACTTTACATCTACGCATATGTTGTATATTGTATACGTGTGTTATTCATTTTGTGTTTGGTTAGAAACGCCGTTAAGCAAACGCCTATACTGATATACGAAAATCCAAGAGAGAAAATTCAATATAGTATTAGCAATAGCTTTTTGCGAATATCTCGAAAGCTAAAACCGAGCGGAGGGAATATGTATAGGGAAAAGTTGTTCCGAATGATGACCTTGGCAACATATTTCAAGATCGTCAAAATCGGCGAGGAAGCCCCTAATGTAAATAATTACCTTTAATTTGTATTTATATAGATATACATACATAGAAAATAGATTTTTATTTATATAGATTAAATATATGACTTTCCACTCGACAAGCGTACGATACTTAAATATCCATAAATTTAATATCGCATAAAGTAAATAATTACCAAAATAGTTGCCAAATAATTTCACTTGAATTCGACAAAAATTGATAAAGGGACAGGAATAAAGAAGCATAGAATAAGGATAAAAAAATTCGAGAATCGAAAGAAATATAAGGAATAATGGTATATAAAATTTTTTTGACCAACGGCGAAAGGCTTGGTGTTAATAAAAGAGTCTAATAGCGGCCGGACCTCGCCGTGTTACATCATGCGGTATAACAACTCCAATGTCGCTGTGCTTGCAATTACTGGTGTCGTATACACCAAAATTTGTAACGACTACACTGCCGGTAAATTTCCTGGTTGCGGTGCATTCTACGAACCATGCCCTAATCTAATCAACGCATCAACTCCAAGAAGAAGGGTCGCGTGCAGGTCGACGCACGTAACACGCATGATTCAATTCGATTCTCTCGAGTAGGCTTATTCGTGTTTCCTTGTATAATCGAGCGCACAATACATATTCAATATCGTCTTTTACATAATTCATCTGCCGATCATCGTTATGCAGGATCGTCGGTGGTGTGTGCGCGATTTAAATTTTCTTCCCCGCCACTCCGCCGGTCTTTCATTGAATCTTTCATTCAATTCTGTTCAACTGATCGATCGTTTCCGTCCGATACGAAACCGAGGATATTAAACGTTGAATACACACAGTGAGTCACACGAGTGGAAACTCCGGAATATTCTTGCTGTTCGTAGTTTTATGGAAAAGTTATTCGAAGGGTCTCCCAGGAAATGGAGAACTATATGTATTTGTAAGACTTTTTTAAAAGAAGAAAGGAAGCAATCACTTTCCTACAAGAATTAATTCCAAACTTGTTTTTATATTTACATGAATAAAAATTAATACATGTTTTACATAACGTTCTTGCCGATATCGACGAATTTTTACATCTCAGGGTGTGGAAGCGATCGATCACGTTTCTTTTGGTTCCAGCTGAAAGAATTTCATTGATGCTCTGAACACGCAAATTATGAATAATTCAGTAATTTAATGATTTAATTGTTCGAACAATTTAGGACGATAACGTACAGGAAAGTCTCGATCTAAGCCGGATCCTCGGGTCCGTGTTGTTTCTTGGATCGTGTTCTACTATCGAGCTTCTGGGCCCCTTACTACGATCGTTCAGCTTCGTTCGGCTTAGATCAAGACTTCACTGTGTTCACAAAGATGTAAAATATCTAAGGGTTTCCAATTTGTGTAGTCCACCTCGCGTATTTGTTTATTTTCCTGGAGACGTGTACTAATAATGATGTATTATGTTTCAGTATTCCCTTTCGAAGGTAGAATCGAATTTTTTTTCTCGTATTCGAGTCGGAGCACTGAAATATATGCGATCGATGTGAGTTATCACTTTTGTTTTTTGTTGATTACGAATTATTTTTTTATGTTTTGCTTGACGCCACTGTGTTGTTTGGGTGCATTAAACCGAGGGTAAACATACAAGTACTTCTTAAATAGTCTAATTTTAAAGGTGAATACAAGATATCCATTTGTTGAATGAGCCAACATACTTATTTTCGTTCTATGCGATCGTTCTTGTATAATAATGTCGCTTGAAAGAAATCTACATACTACGTGCCCTTATACATAAGTTTTTCAATTGTTCACCAAACAAGTTGCGTTATTGTTGCGACGCTGCTTCGCGGCCTTCGGACAATGTTCGTAACGATGCACACCTGCTGCATCGCAATAATGCACGAAATACGTCACTACGCCAGAAATTATTTTATTGACATTGCAAAGCCTGCACTGGGCGAAGTTCTGTAACATGCGCGTACGACCTCCACGTTGTACGAGCAAACCACCACACAACACATTCAATCGCATTCACGCGTATTTTCGAAATTCATGATTGTCAGTTGCAGATATTACTTTTATTTATTACTTAACAATTAAAAACCATGATTTTTTTACACACAGTGAATACCGTTTCGTGTGAGTTATATAATACATTCACACTTGCAATTCCACGTGGAGAATAAATTTACGTTTCACCGTTTGCGATTCAATGTTAAGTTATGAACAAACAGTGAATTGAATATAAAAGACGCGCGGCGCGGCTGTGAAACATTTTTACATTTTCCGTGTCAACGCGTCCTGTTTTTCCATATTTTAGCGCTTCTATGTTGAATATTCTAGTCCTATTGAATATTCTATCTTCCGGATTTAACGTAGCATGCGAGATTAAAGTTTCTAAAAATGCAACGTGTTCTACCGTTGAACTAGAGACAGTCGATTTTCTATTGCAAAATGCGGAAAGTCGAGCGTATTTAGTTGATTATATTTCACATGCTGTTTTCCCGTCTTGAAACATTTAATGACGCTTCTATCGGTGGTAGCAACGCTTCGGTTTAACAAGATTATACGCATCGTTATAAAATACCGAAACAACATCATGCGGTAAGAATATTGCAGAACGACGTTTCACGCAATATTATTTTATCGTGGCACGCGGCTTTAACATTTTGTTCAGGCTGAATCCTTTGTACAAGCTTTCTCGGGCTGTTTGTAAAACAAAAATTCTATGCGTCCGTCACAAAGCAGGCAAACCTTCATTCTTTTTCGAACTTCGGAACCGGTGCGATCCAGATCGACCAATCCTATTGTCCCGTTTCACACTAACAGTAAGTTGCGGTCCATTGAATCATTCATATTGCTCTCACGTTTACGGTAAATTGCGTGTGCATACGTGTACGGTCAATTGGTAGAAGCAATGCACACGCATAGACGGACTTACATCTGGTTCAAGTTACAAGGTGGTCCACCGAGTATTATCATCTGCATTTTATGCATTTGTTAAAAAAAATGAGATGAAATTTAAAACATCGAAGACATTACAAGAATTTGAAAATATAGATATATCATTCTGAAAATTTTTAAAGGAAGGAAGATTCTTAAAAAGAAAATTTTCTTCCTCGACGAAGAAAATTTCTATTTCGTTTTTTATTTTAAATAAATTTTCAATACCTCCTTCAATTTTCCTATGCATGACGCTGTAGTTTTTCTTCCTAATCAGCTCAAAAGTTTTTGTTGTCGAATTGGAAAGATACGACGACAGAAATGATAAATTTTCAATATGAAGAATAAAAAACCAGACCAATATTCGAGTCAGTGTTTCACAGCTTAGGAATTATGTACTTGATTGTTTTTATTACGCAAAGTTTTGCAATTAAATTAGCGATGTCTCACCGCGCGCCTCGCTGATGTCAATGTCCGCGTCATGCGTCCTTGCGTTATCATCTACGAGGAAACGAATTTTTATCGATCCACCAGCAAGTGGAACATAAGTTACATACGTGGTCCTCCCTGTATATGTATACATATACACATAGCCGTGGTAGCATTTCTGCTGTCTTCTTTGTTATCTGTCGCTTTTAGGCAATCGTGCTCGCCTGCAAGATCCGTAGGAAAGCGGCCGGCCGTGCCGCACAATTCACATCTTCTTTGAATGCAGCTTCCTTCGCGCATTATTGATGCGCAGCACGAGAGAACAGTCGACCTTTTGGCCCCGTGCCAGACCAGCTAATTCCGTGTTTCGTGTGTGCGTAGTTCCCGTAAAACCGCCAATCGGTTAACACAAACTCATACTCTGCTTCCGTGGCGATATGGAACAAAATTTATGGTATTCAACTCGCCTGCTCTAAATTTTGTTATTATTTCCTATATTATTCCTATTTCCTATAATAATATATCCTATATTATTGGCTATATCAGCAAACTAATTGTAATGTAATCATTTACAGGTAGGATAGGTAATGTAATCATTTACAGGAAAATCGAGTAGATGAAATTTTCAAAGTTGTTGGAAAATTTTCAAAATGGAAAATGTCGATACATGATTTCTCTTCTATTAAAACCGTTAAGGTGTGAAGTAACATTCAATTTGATTTTTACTTCTTGAAATCGATGCAGGTAATTTTTATTTTGCATAATAATCCGCAGTCTATTTACCAATGTACATCTCTATGGATTTGCAAGATTTCATTATTTTTCCCATTGCTCTTTTCTCGAACTGTATTACGATCAATTAATTTCCGTTGTTATTCATAAATTATTACGTAGCCATTTATTGCGATAAGATAAACGAAAACCGAACGCGGACAATGAGAAATTTTAATCGTCTGCTAAGTTTTGTTAATCCCCGGCAGAAATGTCGAAACGATGTATGCGTTTTCCGGTTTAGACATGTCTCAAGGCTAACGACACTAATCACTTACAGCTGTGCGGCTTTATACTCTAGTGGTTTTACGATACGTCGATAGCTGCTGAAAAATATCATCGAGCTCACCGATACCCTAATTAAAATTTCATGTCTCAAATGAGCGTGCATTCAAAATTTTCGTGTCGTAAATATCCACTCCTCTCTGCCAACTTGGGTTATTTAGTTTATCCTCCACACTTTGCCTCGAACCACCGAAAATCATTCGATTCTCTATGATTTCGAAGTCAATGTAATCAGTGCGTGTATTTAAATAAATTCATACAAATTATAATTCGACTGTGCACATAACATAGATTCAGTGTTCTTCTCGTTTACATTTTGTTGACAGTCATCCCACAGTTGTGACCAAAAAGAAAGTCATTGCGTTGCATTATGTCAGTCGTGATTCATACTGTTACGGTACTTCATAGTTCGTGTCTAGAACCTTCTACGTACATAGACCACAACTTCCGATTCGATTGTTCACTTAGCACACATTAGGTCTTACATTCATGGGCAACAGATCATTCTAATTCAACAACAACTATTTATCAACGATGAAGTTATAATTACAAATGGTGTTATGTGTACAATATATATATATGCTCGTTTGTTTTCAAATAAGACATGGCATTGGATCAAGTGAAATTGTTTACAACAATGAAAATAGTATGTCAGTAGTCTGACACGAATAGGACATTCACAAGTAACCATAACGTGGGAGATGGATATTTTATAATAATTTATTTCATTTGATTTCGAATAAGACACGGCATTGGATCAAGTGAAATTGTTTACAACCAGGAAAATTACGCGTTAAACTTTATTATGACACGAATAGGACGTTCAATAGTAGCCATAACGTCGTAGATGAACAATTTGTGATAATCGTCCAAGTGAAAACTAGTCATTTACATTTCTCATTCATGGGCAACAGATCAATTTAATTCAACAACAATCGTCTATTTATCAACGCTGTAGTTATAATTAGGAATGGTGTTCTATGTACAATACGTATGCTCGTTTAATTTCAAATAAGACATGGCATTAGATCAAGTGAAACTGTTTACAACAATGAAAATAGTGTGTTAAACTTTTGTCCGACACGAATAGAACGTTCGAAACTAGCCATACGTCGGAAACGGACATTATGTGAGGAATTTCATTACGAATGTCCATTGAACGTGGATCCCTAGATGACCATGACTTTCTTGACAGAAAGCCCGCAATCAAATATTCCTTACCAGTAGTTTTGAGTATCGCCGCGTCGGTTACTTGTTCATGTACAGGAGTCAATCAAAGTAAGACACGTTGCTCCGCATGCGACCTATATGCAGCGACTATAGGCGACTGCACAAAGTCGCAATGCGTTTATTAACTATTGAAAAGGTCGAAAGGTGATCGAGTTTAGACTCTGTGTCTTTCGCGAGTCTACCGTCAGTCTGATATCCCGGCTGGTCCGTGGAAGACTCTTGTCTGTGTAGTGCGTCAACGTGTTGCTCTTCAGATTCATCTTGAACTCCTCAGCTTTCATCATTACACCTCTGTCAACGATCCCACGATCTATCGGACATTCCGACATCTTTCGAATCAGGATTATCGGCGGAACTCTAATCAGAGTCCTCCTCGTTAGAAATGAGTATCTTCTTCATAGCTCGGCTGGCTCTAAATTCGTTCGGGGCGAAGCTCCGAGCCACTAGCCGAATCATACTTAAAAAACACCGGTACCAGCGTGGCTTTTACTAATCGAACTCGATTCGATATCAAGAAAGAAGAGATTTGGTAATCCGTAAAATTCATTTTTTTCCATCGTCGCTGGACGACGATGTGTTAGCTGATCTCGAAGGGTTCTTATTCTTTACTGTAACACAGTGCTACGTCAGTGACTTCTTTCAGTTTCCTTGACACCTTTCACGTTGATTAGCTGATTACTTCTGAAACGTCGATTCAGGATCTGAGCAAGAGCTGTAAGGCTTTCAGAGATATTGTTACCTACGCCGGTGTTGAATTCGACACCTGTCCGTTGCGGTGTACAGCTTATTGCTCGGCTTCGGACCAAGGACGTAATTTTCGTTTAGTTATTCATCCCAACTATTGTCGGGTTTTCTTTGCAAACAGCGAGGAGCAACCTGTTTTTACTCGCACTGGTCTTTAGACTTAAGGGTGTTAGGGGTTCGACTTCGTTCGAGCCTCACTTGAATTCTAGATCGTCTATTTGGATTTAGTGTCACAGTACTTTGATTTACAATCGTTGTTCAGTTCACTTCGATTTTTGGGATAGTTGAAAATCGAAGTCGATGCTGAATCTTTAGCAGATTTCGGGAGAGTTGTTGTTTAGAAACGTACCGAATCAATCAGCACCATGGAGTTTGAAACGAGGGGCCTCATCGACTTTTGCTTCTCGTCGAGCCAGATCCCCAGAGCTAGGTATGATTGTGAACGTTCTTCGCGTCGAAAACCAGTAGAATGCGGATTTTATGAATCGTTAACAAGCTGGTTTCCTTAATTTTCTTAATGCATTATTGAAACCGGCTTGAAACGATGTGGACATCTTTTCAGTTCGTACTTTTCGCAAGTAAAAACATCCGCAGTCTAACTGTTTGTTTTTATGGAACCACTGCATTCTACTTTTTAAATATTTCTGCACAATACACTCGATACATCTGACAACTGCAATTGTGACGTCACTGACGTCACATATTCCGAACAATATATTGAAATTACATAATTAATTAATTAGTTATCGATCGTAATTTATCTTCAGGATATTACAAATTTTTATTCGCGGCGCAAAGGTTCGATCATTTACAACAACAAGTAGCTATTTTTGTGAATACTAAAAAACGCTGGATTCGGATTTGAATCTTCAGGTTCAAGTACCACGTTAGCTATTAAAATGTTTTAATACGAGGAAAAGAAAGGAGGTGTTTCGTCCTAGACCTAGATATTGAAATTACATTGTAAAGATACATCAAATCCACAGCTTGTGAATTTCATATTGTACACACTGGTTTTTATGTTTGATTTACAGTGGCCGGTTAAACAATGATACTATTTATGGTGATCGTTTATTGCAGGACTGTAGATATATATGTGGGATATCGTGAAATGGAAAACCGTGAGCTTCTTCTAACATTTGACCCTGTTCTGCAACCTTCTGCGACATTTAAATACCTATGCATTTGTAACTATTGATCTTATTGTGAACGATGCGCATGTGTGTTGTTCTTTTTTTTTACCGTCGCTGTCGAACATTTGTATTCATCCCTTCATTGGACCTCTGTAAAATATGTACATACAGTCACGAACGAAACTACTTATAGTATGATTTTATTAGATTTGTTTAATATTTTGTGTGCTCTCTGTTGTAGACGAAATAATTTAGAATACTTAATTGATTAGCTAATTTAACCATGAACTGGATCCTCGTAGAATTCATTATAATGTCAGCTAGATCACACCAAAGTTATTATATTTTGTGTGCAGTCTGTTGTAGACGTAATACTTTATAATTCTCAATTGATTAGCTGATTTTATAATGAGCTGGACCCTCGTAGAATTCATTTTAATGTCAGCTAGATCACACCAAAGTTATTATATTTTATGTATAGTCTGTTATACGAGTTATACTTTATAATTGTTAATTGATTAGCTAATTTAACCATGAACTGGACCCTCGTAGAATTAATTTTCATGTCAGCGAGATCACACCAAAGTTAAAAATATCCTCGACAACTGAAAAAAAAGAAAAGAGAGCATCGATGACCCAGATAACTCTGAGAGAAATGAGCACGGAAGACAATCCTCTTTGTATAATACCCTCTTGTTGCACTCATTCAACTTGCATCCTGAACATCCCCCTCTATTCTCGAAGTGCGAATGGAACCTTCTCGTGTTCCCTTCGCGATGGTTAATCAAACAAGTGAAGTAACTTATCGTTGAACATCACTGGGTCATTTAAAGTGAACCATCCCAACGCGATTATTCAATAATATTTAACATTTCCATGATTGATCAATGTAGAGTCCAATCTTTTTCTGAATAAAGTAACCGAACTTATTAAGTAATTAGACTGTTGCTTTATTATTAATTGAATTTTGGTAAGATTATATATCAATTAGAAAATGAGGGTTAATCGAAGTCTCTGGTAATTATCTTCGTGCATAAAATTACTTTGAGATATTACTTAAATTTAGCACATAAAACAAACAACAATAAAATATTTAATTTCTCTATTGTCCACTTCGTTTTTACACAGGCTCGTCGAGGAAAGATATAACACAAAATAATTTCGATAAGTGTCACACCTGTCGAACACCAATACTAATAACTCACACAACTACACTCACGCATGACGGTGAACATTTTCTGCAGTTACCTTTTAATGAATAGTCTAGCAAAAAATTGAAGAAAATCCATTTCTACTATATTTACCCTATCGATTGGTGACGAGTAATTTGCTCTCATAGCATGTGTCTCACCTGGTACAGTAATATCTTCCGAATCTGATAACCAGTTTCCTTGCGCTGAATGAAATTTGACAAATTGAGACACAGAGAAGTGATCAGCAAACTGATCGAAATTTATCAAACAACTTCGCAAGGGAACTAACAGAGTTTCTATATTACATCACACCTCGTATATTTCACGTACGAATCGTTCAATGCGAAACCGATGCAAGTCGAAAAGGATCGACTACTGGACAATGAGAATGAAAAAGGAATTAATTCATCGCGGTAAAGCAGAAAGTCGAAAAACAAGAAAAGGTGTTTTTGGGTAGATTAAATCCAATTTCACAAATTTCTTATATAGACTCCAGATTTTATGTGTTGGTCTCTCACAAGGAACTACTCTAAAAAATGTGAATAGATGAGATTAGAAACGGTAAAACGATACTAGAATCCAAGAACAGTGATGGAAAGCCTTGATTTACAGGGTGTCTCAAAAATTCCTTCAACATCCGGAAATGTGAGGTTCCTGAAATCATATGAAGCGACATTTTTCTTTGTAAAACTGACGTCCGCGACTGTAGCCACGCTCTGATTGGTTCGTTGTTTTCGTTAATAACTCCAAACGAAGCCGCGGACGCCATTTTTGCAAAGAGACATGTCGTTTTAAATGGTCTCAGGAACCTCTCATTTCCGGATGTTGAAGGAATTTTTAGACACCCTGTATAAAAACCTTCGGATCCATGATGATTCTTAGATTGTATAGTTCTACGGGTGCCTTGGAAATGACCGACACGGTTTTCACCGACTCCAGATTTGACCGACAACGAATCTGAAATCGGTCAAATCCATTTTCGATGAAAGACGTTGCCGGCCAAATTTGGAATTGGTGAAATGTTGTCGGGGAAATTTGTGTTGTTGATTTCCGTGGGACACAGTTCTACGACTTGCATGACTTTTGCATTAAACGACGACTGATACGTTGAGGCATTACTACTGTGTAGCAATTTCGGGGGCAGAATTCCAGATGGCAGAATTACAAAGTGTGGTTGTTGTTGCAGGTCTGCAGGGTCCATAGGAGCACGATCGGCGCCCAGCACGCCTCTTCAAGTAGCCCCTGGCGGGCAGGCTGGTCAGCAGTCAATTATCGGCTCTCAGCTCACCACGGCTGCTGCGAGTACTTCTCATCCTCCGAGGAGTCCGAGCCACGCGGCCTTGAGATGTAACGACAGGTGAGTACTCGACCTTCTTCGAATCGGTCTCCTGTTTTGTCTGCGATATGCAACTCCTCGCTCTGATCTCTACCTAGTTGGACAACCTTGACGGCCCTAAGCCGTTCAACGGGCTTAAATATCTGTCGCCTCGCTGACCCCGAAACACAGATGCCATCTTCAATCTGGCACTAATAGCTCCATTTAAAGATTTTCGAGGAGCAGCGGATTCCAATTGCGGCTGACCACTCTGTACTCCACGTATACTATTCTATAGCAAGGGTCGGTAAACTACGGCCCGCTAATAGCCCGTTAAGAGTGTTCTTTACATAGAAAAATTAAATATAAATTAAATTTCGTGAAATAAAATACTTATGTAAAAATATCACTTTCTATTAAAAAATATTTGGAACTGTTTTGTTGCTCTATGGGCCACCAGGCCTAAAAATTTTACGAAGTGGCCCTTTCTAAAAAAAAGTTTGCTGACCCTTGCTCCTTAGTGATGCTTTAGACTTTAGATAAAATACCTTGTTCCAAGATTACATCGGCTAACAGATAACGGTTGTGGGCACAGTGTATACTATGTAATATAGTCTGTGGAGAAGTCGCTGTATCTGATTCTGTATAAATATTTATGTAACTCGTTGATTTTTACTTCACATATTACAAGCACTATCTAATTTCTGACAATGTCGTAAAACTTACATGTGAAGTAACTGATAAACTCATTTTTCTCATATTTTCACTTGGACCACTTTCAGAATTACGAACACAACTACAATTTGGAAAAAGCGAAATTTTAATGTAGATGTGAAATCTACTTTGTTGAGAGAAGGAATAGTGAGAACAATATGTATACGATATTAAGTATAAAATACTTGTAAAAAGATATACATATTTGTATCGCGATCTTGTCGTTCCTTATAATTCTTTATGCAACAAGTCCATACCATTTCTCCGAATGTTTGCGAAATAATGGATAAATATGCTTGTGTACCACGCGTTTATATCGCCATCCGTCCTTGTGACGTCAGTTGTGGGAACCAGATGCTTCGTTATCATGGAACATTGCGTCCTATGCATATATGCCTCTGAGGTCGAGATATTTTCAAATCACATGATTTTTGCGTAAACTGTTATTGAGATATAAATTTTCACAGTGGTCGGCGACTATAGCGATTCCTCTTGTCGCCATATCTTCCATCCCGTGTCGGCGATTTGAAGTTAACAAACGACCTTGGTGAACGGGGTTATGCTGATCATCCGGTTCTCCCATTTGTAGTTTGTGGGTCACTATTTGTGATACACGGTTGCATAACGTCATAAACGGAAGAGAATAGTCTTCAACCAATGTTAATTTACCTCACTGTTCCTGTGTAGGCTGACAGGTGAATATTCAATTAGGATTCTTTTAAGTAGCGACGTAAACATGTTCGCGTACAGGTTTGAATGACTATTTTCTAATGTGACTGATCGTCTATGCACTGCTTTATTCTTTTTATGCAAACGCCTTCGTCGACCAGCATCGTGAATGCAAAATAAAGATTTCTTGAACAAATTGTTTGAATAGTTTTCATAAAATTGATATGAAAATAAAAATTATATCAATGTCTGTCTTTAGCCATTTTTTAGCGACCGATCAGAGATACAACATTTACGTCATACAATTGAAAAACTATTCTGTATCAGATATAAGTTATATCGAATTTGTATCAGACGCACGTATAATACGTAACTATTTATGTTTGCGTGGCTATAATTGTTTTTAATCGTGACAAACATCCGGCTTGTGGATTTTTATACAAACTAAACATTATCTGCATCGATTGCAAGAAACGGGAGCTGATTAGGAAGTTTGTTCTTTTGTTCAGTCATTGTCGTAAGTTGAAAATAATATATTGACATTCTGAGATTGAATTATTTTGTTTAATTCTAATATATTCTCGTGTATCTTGTGAACGGAAAATTTTTCGAAATAAACCCGGTGGCGGGAAACGCGTTAAATCTCAAAAGGGACGTAGAAAATGTTGAAAATGATTAATCGACCGATATCGTATCGAAAGATACCATAACACCTGCTCGCAGGTGTCTATAGATCAGTATTGGAGGTTGCTATTCCATCGGCACCTGTGCGATAAAAACGGTTCTGTTTGTGGATTATTCTAAATCAGCCAAATCGATAACTCCTACACATATCTGCGCGATATATCTCTATATATAATAGAATCGTGTTTGTGTGTCTGTATGTACGTATGTATGTATTATGTATGTCTGTAACAGCATCAATTGAGAACGGCTCAACGGCTTCAAAGCTGGGGTTTGAACCGTTAGACGCGGCGTTTCTTCGGGAAGGTTTAGCAGCAATCCACATTCGAAAAAGTCCATTGGTTCAAAAGTTGTGACGTCATTAGTGAACACAGGCAACTTGTTCGCCCTGTTTTGTTCCTGCTTATAACTTTTCAACGAATGGACTTTTTCGAATGCGGTTTCCTCCAAAACCTTCCTGAAGAAACGCCGCGTCTAATGTTTGAAACCGCTGCTTTCTACGTTCTACCGTTCTCAATTGGTACCGTCACAAACAGACCAAATACGACTTTTTCGCCCTGTTTTGGGTACGTTTCCGCTAATAACTTTTGACTGGTAGTACCTATGTTCATCTTGAGCGTGGGAGGGAGAAAGAGGGGGGAGAGACAGGGAAAGAGACAGAGCAACAACGAGTCTATCATATTTAAAAGATAAAAAACTGATCTTTCGAGATACTTCGGTGTTTAATAACTAACTTTATTAATACAAATCACTTTTACAAGAACATCAAGAATTCTCAAGAAAATATTCGTTCTGTTTTATTCCGTTTCCGTAGATTATACGTTAAACACTAAACCTACCAAGCACTAAACTCGATTAAAATGTTTTACCTTACAAAAACGACAAAACTGTACTTACTTGGATCGTGTACAATATTTATTATAGCATGTGCTGAAATAAAGAAATCTATTGAAACATATCCCATGGATGTAGCTGTATAATTATAATAATCGTAAAATAAAAATATATAACCGGCCATGTGACCGACAGTGGTAGGTTACCTATTACAGCATTTTTACATTTTCTAGCTGGGACCCTAAGTTTATGAGATACAAAATAATTCTCAGCATCCCTGAAAAATTAGCGAAAATTCGAAAAAAAATTAAAAACATTACAGCTCGAAGTCCAAACAACCTATCAGGCTGTGGAATTAGCGTATGATAATGTCGTCGCGTATTTATCTGCATAAAAATCTCGATTAAAGCAAACCGGTATACTGTATATTGCGAATAAACTTGTTGCGAATCGTATTTGAACTTCCTTCGCGATGATCTTATCTCAGGAAAGGAAATAACGTATCGGATCTTTCTATACTTATCGCAGTGAATAATGTTTTTCACTGGCAACAATTGTTTGTTCACTGCACTTCAGAGTTTTCTCGGACTGATGCTATCGGTGTATCGGCTGTGTATTGCATAAACGGTGGCGCATGAATACCGGGGCTTTTTATAGACACAACAAAAACGCTGCTTATAACATTGTAAACAATTTTATTCCCAATGCATAAACTCCTACACCGCCGTGCAGATACGTATCTAGTAGACATTACCTAAATAAAAAAAATTTATTTTGCATAAAATATTTTTGTATGAAACATTTATGATAGGCAAACACGAGTAAAAAAAATTATTCAAATTTCAGTAAAAAGGTTTCCAACGTTCTTTGTTGAATTGTTGAGAAATGCAGCTGCGGTGCCGATTCAGATAATTTTTGAAAAGCGACGCCGTTATCGGGACGGCTTACCGTAATTCTTTAAATCAGCGCCTGTAGAGAAAGTTAAGATATTTGCCAGGTGCTTTATCGGCAAGCGTTAATCGATATCATCGAGATATGTCCTGCGATCGCTAGAGTCAGTCTCATCACGAAGTTCGACACGCGTAGGAAACGATCGATACTTTAACGTTGATGTCAACTGCCATTGTTTCTCGGCGCCTCCCGATCTTCGTAAACGGTTACCATTCTAGCGAAAGATCATTATGAACTGCAGTGAAAAACCGGCAGCCTGTGCGCGTGTTAACACATTACCTGTGGCTAAATAAGAATTGTAAAGAACAATACTGTGTTTCGCTTTAACGTCGTCTCTATCGAAACAAAGACAATGCGACTGTACCCGATATTTTCTCACAAAATCCCGCCAAGCCATGGCGACAATTCGATTAAAAAGTAACTCTGTTCGTTCGATACGTTCCAATTCGAAGACTTTCGCATTATTTTTGAAGCGTGAAAGAGAGACGGCAACCGTGAAGTTTCGTTAGAAGAAGAACAGTTCAGAGCTATAGTTCAGTGCAGACGTAAGCGCGCCAACATAGCCACCGATCCGAAGACAACAGGAACGGTTTCCATTTTACGATTGTCTTCTCGCAACGATCGCTCGTGCTCGATACTAATTTTCCATTGGGAAAGGAAACGTTCGAGGAATTTCTGGCTGGCATCCGTAATCACCGGCGGCTTCATCAACCGACATCGACCATCCTCTCTCGACGAAAACAATCGCACAACCAGAGAACGGAATATTCGCTGTATGCATCCCAACACAGTGGTCTAATACTGTGGTGCCCAAAGTGGTTCGGAAACCACCCCTTAATAAGTGGTCATTGGCAATATTATCATAGATTTGTTGATGGAAGTTGTCCGATCTCAAGGGCGACCATCATCCGTGGGAGTCATGTGAGACGCTCACGTGATTATCAATCTGTAGACTTTAATCAGTCACGATCAACACAATCTTTCGCGAGGTTTCGCGGATTCTATTTGGATTTTCTACTTAATCCTCGAATGGATGTTTGTCATTCATAAATACGAAGTTTCTTGAGCCTCTTATGAACGTTTGGATGTTGTAGTGCGAAACTATACAGGGTGGAGTCACGAAAAACTGAACACTAGAATTTCTCTGTTGGTATGAAGGATAAACGAAAGTTTCATGATAGATACAAACAGATCGTGGTAATTATTTACCTGAGAGGCTTCCTCACCGATTTTGATTCGGAACAACTTTTTCCTATACATGTTACTGCCGCTGGATTTTAATTTTCGAGATATTCACAAAAAACTATTGCTAATACGGTATTGAATTTTTCGTATTCCTGCGCGCTCCGTGGCAACGTAAGGCTGCTCAGGCGGAGCGTCTGTTTACTGTTTTTTCTAAACACGTTGTGATCCTCTTAATTTCCTATGCTATTCCTCTCCGCCGCCTCCACAACCTAACCACAACTCATTCTGATCCCATAACTTTTGCATTGCAGCTGTCATCCGGAATTTGAACTACAATAGTAATGGAAAAATCATACGCGCGAAGATAGTGGAGAGCATACGAAAATGCTTTTATATATATTTTGTATATTGTATACCTGTGTTATTCATTTTGTGTTTGGTTAGAAACGCTGTTAATCAATCGCCTATGCTGATATACGAAAATCCAAGGGGGAAAATTCAACACAGTATTAGTAATAGTTTTTGCGAATATCTCGAAAACTAAAATCCAGCGGCGGTAACATGTATAGGAAAAAGTTGTTCCGAATGATGACCTTGACAACACATTGTAAAGTCATCAAAATCGGTGAGGAAGCCCCTAATGTAAATAATTACCCAGATCTTCTTTTTGTAGTTTTTTTTTTAAAATGTCACCATATATTTTTAACTTCGTAGTGTCGTAGCTGATGCTGAGACTATTTCAATAATGTGGTACACCTTCGAATGAGTTTGATCGAGAATTAGAACATAATGAACACAAGATCTGTTGATAGCATCGCATTGTCTCTTTTCAACGGGTTCCTTTATCCTTCATACGAACAGAGAAATTCAGGTGTTCTCTTTTTCGTGATTCACTCCGCGTACTTAGCCTTACTGAATTAGCAGGAAGATTCCAGTGCGACAGATCGCAGTCTGAGGGAACAGTGTACCGTTTCAGGGTTAACGTATTTGGATACCGTTCGAATCCGATAGTCGATCAATGGGAAGACATGATATTTCCAGGAGATTCAATTACTCGCACCGCATCTTCGTCCGTCTTCGATCGACCTTAATTTCTATTAAGTCGTCCGAGTTGTACGCAGGCCGCAATTAGCGATCGAAATCATCCTCCGTCGCTTATCGACCAATCCCAGTGCGCTGAAACGCAGTGGCCTTCGTTTCGTCGAGAACAAACGACGCTCTCCCCGACGATCCCGAAAGAGCGAATCGCGTTCACCGTATCCGAAAAGTCCGAATCTGTGGAGCCTTAGCTTCTAAGGTCTGATCTATCAGATTAGTTCTAATACCCTATCAGGATCGATCAATCAATTGCGTTTCAACATGGTCACGGTGTACACGGAATACGATATCTGGAGCAATGACGTTTGGAGCCCGAAGATTCGGAAGAGGATCACCTCAAGGTGGTTTTTCATTCGTGTAATCGTCCGAAATAAAACGACGGTAATCATGACGCGATCTATGAGTAACATGACGATCGGAGCCGATCGCTAGATCCCGCAGCCTCAGAGTATCGTATTTTCTGTTGCCGCGAAGTCCGTGCATGCCGGATGCAATCTATTTTTCTCTTGTGTTGTAACGCGTTCATTGGACAACACGGGCTTTGACCTTGTTTGACCTTGTACAATGCAGAGATCGTAAGTTGCCGAAAAAACTGTACAAAACTGTGTTAACACTATCCCTATCGCGGTTTTATATGTAAAGAATTTTCGAAGAAATAGATTTATCGAGTAATTTCCCTTTAATGCATCTTTCCAGTCTCGATGAATTTGTATTTTTTAATTTTAAAATGTGTCCATCGACACCTCCGGTAGGAATAGTGTTAATGTATCAATTATTGTAAATAATCTAATAAATTGAGTACAGGAGATTAGTCTCGTCTCTCTGCTGATCAGCTTGTAGATCGTCGGCAAATTACGATCTCTGATACTTGATTATTATAAAATTTTTTTTATATTATTAAAGACTAAATCATTGGATTCTACAAACTGACCAGTGGCGGCTCAGGTCAAGTGTGGAGGCCTGAAGCGGTAAAGTTTTTGGGGCCTTCAAAGTTCGAAAAATAGAAGTTGCAAGAAAACTCTGATAAACTTATTAACAAAAAAGAAAAGTAACGAAACATTTCATACCGGTACACATTAAATAAATTTATTTAAAATTCGGGGTCCTAGGTATCCCGGGGCCCCACGCGGCCGCTTAATCCACGTACCGTTTGATCCGCCACTGAAACTGACTACAGAAAATCCTTGATCTAAGACCATCCAGATCTATACTATTTTTAAGGACATTGCGTGTAAACACTTTGTTTCTGTTTTTTTAGATCAAGCCTTTACTGTACTTGAAAAAATATCGACGGTTCGATAAGGCGGAACTGCGATATTTTTCAGAGAACTAACGTGATTTTGTTTATTTGTATACATAGGGTGACGAATAAACAATATCTTCTAGATTCTGTTTTCATGATCTCGAATACATTGTACAAAAAATATGGCGCGACACACACCAGTAAATACAGAATTTAATCTTCACTGTCGGTGGAAATATACATATGTGTATTTTTCCGGAAACACTGTGTTGCCCAGCCTATATTGACTAACAAATAAACGAAACGTATTCGCTGTTAGAACGAATCCGCGTTTACGGCTTGATTGAATGTATGGGGTGATCACAAAAATGCGGGACCACCTCGAAGATTTTCATTGAGAGATTCGTAGCGTTTTGCAACTTGAAAGTTTGATTTCCAGTTAGTCACTGTAAGCTTTTCCAGTGCAAAAACCGATTTTAAAATATTTTTAATATTTATTTTAAATATTTTTTAAATATTTTTATTTTATTTAAATGCAATAAGGGAAATTCAGTAAGTGAAAATATTAATAACAAATATTCGTATCGATTCTGAAATATCGTATCGAGTTCTCATAGTTGGCGTCTGAATATGTCTAACATTGAAAAATCAATAACTAAATATGACGTATACACATGTCTTGCAAATGGTTATCACATTCGTACTATAATCAGAAAGAAATTTCTCAAAATAGTTAATTTCTCCGATGGTTATACTACTTAGGAACATGAATTTTCGCCACTTAAAGCTTCCCTTCATTCACAGAGGGAAAACTGTCGCAGCGATAGTAAAACGAGTTATGCGATATCTTCGGAGAAGGTATTTTGTCAGAGTGCAACACTTTTTTATTTTCAATTCTGTAAGTTTTACGTAACAATATCATTCGGGTTGTTTCCATCTGTAATTATTTACATTTAGGGGAAGGGAGTGAACCTCACACTTTCAAACACATATTTTTCTTTATACTTTATAACCAGTTTGTTTCGTATAAAGTTTAATTTTCTAACCTTCTTGAAATTAATGAAAAAAATATATATCCAATATTGTTCTAAAAATTCTTACATATACATGACTATTTAATTAACGTAGACGGAGAACCCTTATTAATAGGACATTCTCTTCGCATAATTATATGATGCATAATTATTAAAAAAAAGAAACAAACTAAAAAAAATGACGAGATTTTTGACGACCCTTTGTTCTTTGTGTTTCAGTCATCTTTCTAAACCGCTCAGCAGAAGTACACCATCCATGGCAGCTGGTGGTGCTGTACAAGGAAACGTTAGCACACCTCAGTCTACGTCCTCGCCAGTAACTAGCAGTAGAACAGTACAGAAGAGATTCCATAGGCAATTCTCCGCCCAGGTAATTGACAGAAAGTTTCACTCGTGAGTTTTCATTTGTCACTTTCACAGCATCGCCATTAATTAGAACGTAACGTATACGGTGCTCCCCAGGTCTTTCACCATCCATTGTCACATTCGCAGGGTTTCCTTACCTCAGTGCTTCCCAAACTGTTTTTACTCGCGGAGCACTTTACTGCAAATGAAAAAATTGCGACGCACCTATATTTCTCGTAGCTTATATATTTTATTATATATTTGATTAGCTAATTATTATTAATGATTTATATTGAGAATATTATTTCACAGATAGATGCTTTAGTTGATCCCCTCGGGGTTATAAATTCAATTTCCTATTCTCCCTCTTCCGCCCCTGCTCCTGAGAATATTATCTCATTTTACTCAATTTTTATATAATTTTAATAATTTTTTGGCAAGCATTGCCTTACCTCAAACATCGAGCACCATGCTTACGAATATTTCGAAGGGAACCAGATATACACGGTGGATAGTAGATAGTAGATCGACAAAAATTTTCATTTGCATTAATTCTTGATGGAACTTTTACCCACGCATTGATGACACTTTTCCGATTTAAACGAGACCAAACACAACACAATTCGGAGCATACTTACTTGCTTAATTCACGATACTGCAGTGGCGGCACAAGTCAAGTGGAGGCCCCGCTGCGGCAAAAATTTCGGGGCCTTCAAATTCAAGTTAGAAATAGAAGTTGCAAGAAAACACTCGTAAACTTATTAACAAAAAAGAAAAGTATCCCGGGACCCCATGCGGCCGCTTAGCCCGTTTATCGCTAAACCCGTCACTGCGATACTGTGGAGCCTCGATTATACGAACAGATAATATCAGAATTCTCCTCTATCAGAACACGAACGCGAAAACAGTTGTAGAGCTAGATTTAATCTAACACTTGATAACTATTCAATACATTCATTTCTAGATATTTTTAGCTAAGTGAATATGACTGAAAAATTGTAGCGTCAGAGATAGAGGATTTCGATGTTTCTAAATTAGATTGACGTGTTTTATAGCAAGTATCAGTTAATTCTAGTTCAGACGGCAGACATATACATAGATAATATCTGTCAAGTCTGAACTAGATAGGATGATGGGACAGCACGTCTATCAACTCGAAAAGTGTCGTTCCAAGAGTAAATGGAGCATATGAATTTTAGAGAACTTCCAGATCTGCAACGTTGATAAAGAAGATCGATGTTTATACGCCCATTGTACATTAAATATATCGGACAACAACGGAGTACAAACACGTAGACGTTTATTTGTTTAAGTCGTCGAAATAGAGAAACAAATTATATTAATGCATGTGCATACATTAAACAAATCAGACAACAAGAGAGTACAAGAACGTCGATATTGCTTTTTTTTTTAAGTCGCCTGAATAGAGAAACGAATTTTATGCTAACGAAACAATAAATTAGAAACATGTCGCAGTTGTCGGAGAAGTTCGCGTTTTCATTTCTAGATATGCTCGCTGTAAATTTAACCGTTCACGATCATTAATCAGAGAGCACCTACGAGCTTCGTACAGTCGTTTTTTTCATCGTCGTAATCGGTGAAAACACTCCGATATATACCGGCCATAGTTCAAAACACTGTACATTTCGCGGCACGATAAAATCGTCCGTGTATTACCAGAAAATATTGTTGCGTACGACTTCAGCAAATGAAATTTCAATACCCGCGGAATTGATAACAAGCTAGTGTTCAGCACAATTGGTATCTTATCTGGCCATTATCTATAATTTTTACATAGAACGGTATGGTTTCGCGTAAAAATAGCGGAAGCAAATAGTCTTACACGGCACAACGTACATAGAATACTAACGGAAATCAACTTCTCCAAAGCAGTTTTCTAAATTATTTTTAAATAGTGCTCAATTATTTAAAATTACTATTATTCAACATATTATTTAAAGAATAGAAAGTGTTTTAAACCGAATTCGACGTCGACATGTGCAAAATGTAGACGACTTCTGTTCCTCAATATTGAAATAATTGGTTTTTAGTGTTAGATCTGTTCTGTTCGCGTTCTATACAGTACAGAGTGAAAATATTTCACTGTACGGTTAACATTGTTTAAGTAGTTATGCAACAAGAAGTTCCAATGCTTAGTGTTCGTGATTTGACAACTGCGCATTAACTTTCATCACTGTGTTCAGAGTTCAGAGTTAGTTTACAAGTGGAATAATGGTCTTTTTATTTAAATCATCCTGAACCTGCAGAAAATATTGCATATTTTACGTGACTAAACTGTTCTTGTGGCTGTAGCTAATTTGTTGACAAAACTATCCGATCACTTAAGCTCGGTTATAGGTTGAAACATTGTCTTAAGGGAGTAAACTCCTTTCTCGAGGATTGTAAGGGTGCGAGATGCGCCTTCTCATTTCTCGATAATGTAAAAATGAGGGTTTTCAGTAGTCGAAAGTGGTAGATAAAAGCTTTTAGGCTTATTTTTGCGTTTACGAGGCATAATTTCCATTATTCAGCAGTATGTAGCTCCCGCAGCTTTATAATAATGCAAATTAAATATTGCAAATCTCGTAAACGTAAAAATAGGACTTTTGAGGGCAACTGCGGCCTGGATAGATCTTTTATTTAGCACCCTTTAACTTCTGGCAATCTTGGAAAAACGAGTTCACCCCTTTAATACTATTAACGCAATTTTATTATTCGTTTGTGCATCAATTGCAAGATGCAGCAGCTAAATATTTTATATTCTTCATTAATAATTTTAATGTGATGAACATAATATATTAATACTCTCAGAATCTTTAAATATTTTCACTGTTTTAAATTGCACCTGCTCTGTTTCGTTATAGATGCATCTAATCCGGAGTCTAATTACAACTGTTTGTACTAATAGGGAAAGATGCACGTTCTAATTCTTTTTTTTCTACGTTTGACCACCAGGTTGCTCCGGACGAACAGGTACTGGACTGGTACAACTGCGCGTTGGCAGATGACATACTACTGCAAGGCTACCTCTACATCACGCCGAACTACTTTGCTTTCTACAGCAAGGTGTTTGGTTATATGAAGAGGTTGCTAATACCGACAGTCTCGGTATTGAAGATCAGCAAGGAGAAGACAGCGCGAATCATTCCAAATGCGGTGGCAGTCGCTACCGAGGAGGAGAGGCACGTTTTTGCGTCTCTTTTGTCGAGGGACTCGACTTTCCAGCTGATGAAACAGGTTTGGACCGCTGCTATGGAGCTGCAGCCGTCTCCCAAGGTTCTGCCTTTGACGTGCGAGCATAAACTCCTTGCACCGGTCGTCGCGCCGGTAGTCGATGACTCCGAGGTGAATCCCGAAGAGGATGATTCCAGCATGTCCGAAAGTGGAACGGATCTTACTTCCAGACCGCCGACAGTTTGCACCGACACGGATAGCGTTGCACCAACACCCATTATCAGGCCCAGCCTACCGCCGCCCGTAATGTAAATATACTTTTATAAATATGCACATAGGGTGGTTCTTATTGATCGACTTTCGATTTTTTCTCGTCATACTCCCATCAATTGCGAGACTCGGGAAAAAACAATCATCTATCTGCCATTTTTAGAGTAACACTAGATATTGTTGGAGGATGCGTTTCTCTGATTAGCAGACTCTTTATCCTTATCATTCTAGTATAAACAATTGACGCACGATCGTTCTACGTCAAAGTTGGGCGTGTGAGAGGTCTCGGTTCGAGGTCGAGTCTATCGAACGCCATTGTCCATCTGAGTCGGACTATCAAATGTTGTCTTCAGATTTTCTCAATATTTGAGATCAAACAGTATATCCCCTCATACTTAGGGGTGTGAAAGTTCTCGAGGTCGAGTCTATCGAACGCTACTGTCCATCTGAATGGAACTATCAAATTTTGTTTTTAGTGTAATCCCAGTGTATCCCAGCTAATTTAATTGTTCATCTCCTGGAACTTTTCCAATAGAAAGATTAATCATTCTGTGTACTTTCAGATTGGAAACACAGACGGTATCACTGTTACCAGCAACATCCAGCAGATCCAATGTTTCCTTATCCTTGATCTCGGGCGGATTGAAAACAAGCACAGTGATCACCATTCTCATAGCCCTGTTAGCAGCTCTCTACGTGTCGGCGGCTCTGATGATGATCCGCATCGACAGGCTACACACAGCGTATGTCAACCATCCTCTCGTTTCGCCGGAACGTCTCACACAGGATCGACTTTTGCACTATCTAAACACAAATCTTGATCAAATAATAAAGGTAACGTCATAGGACACTTTCTTAACCCCTTGCCGAACCATTTTCTTTAAAGTGAAAAATGCCGTAGAAGGGAAAAGAAAACTTTAATTTTTTCCTGCCGCCGCCGGCACCTCGGAAAATATTCCATGTGCCATCAAATACTGTGGTGGTCAAGGTGGTTCGGAACACGCACCTTAATAAACTGTAGTAAACTTAAATAAATATATAAAAATAAAAACTTACATTTTTTGTATGGCTACGTTTATCTGACTGCTTAGATATCGATTGCAAACGAATTCAATTCTATTTCATCTAAAAAGAAACACATGATATTCATATTCGTTAGACTTTGTTAAAATGTTCATGACGAGTCTGACTCGTTAAAGTACGGCAAGGGGTTCATTAGGGGGATTCTCTCAGAAATATACTAATAAAATTCCTTGAAACCTGTGTAAAATGATTTCTGTTACTGTTTCAGGTGAGACAAAGTTTGCAGATGTTGTCACAGCAGTTCGTGTCGATGAGGCAGAGCAGTGAGACAGATCCGGCCGTATCCGCGAGCCCGATGGAACCGGAAGACGCTCCGAGTTAGCCCCCGACAAGGCTGACTAATTTACTGCAACCAAATAATACGAGTCCCCGTCGCCTCGCTAGCGTATGAAGCGTCTCGTATTAATTAAATACGTCGTTGTCTTCGTTGTCCGCGTGAAATATCTTTGACGCGCGATCGCGGACCGACACCCGGCTAATTGACAAAAGTCGCTTCAACGGTCCTCGAGAAAATAGGCATCATTATTGTTAGCGTAAACTTAGACTTCCGCGGCTCTGAGAAATATAGAAAAAAAAATATACCAAGTTACACGAAACGTGGTCAGAAAACGGAGTAAACGAAAATAATAAAACCAGAAAAAAGCAACAAAAAAAAAAAGAAAGGAAGAAAAAAGAGGAAAACAAGTAAAACAAACGAACCGAAGTAAAAGGGCACATAGGAAACTTTGTATAAGATCTTTCTAGATCGCGCATGCGTAACTCAATTCGACTTTCAGTCACGCTTGCAGGTGTTAATTGAAAATATACAAAAACGAGGAAGACCGATGCTTGAATACGAGATGAGACAGAGACCGCATATAAACATATTATTATTTGTACGTGCGTGTAATCGCACTCGATCAATTTTATGTTGTATATTTTGATGTTAATTTCGGCGAAGGTTAACAACAAAATCGAGCGCTTACGGCGAACGAAGGGATTTTCGACTGTTTTCTTTCTTTTTATTTCAACTAGTCACATATACATTATATTATATATACAATATGCCCCCACATACGGCAAGGGTATACTGAACAAAGTGGTATATATTATATATAAATATAAATAATATAAAAGAAAGCTATATACATGTATCAATATGTGTATACATATATCTATGAAAAAATACATATACATATATACATATATACATGTATACATAATAGAGTAATGCATACTTGGCGATTACTTGTTGATTATTATGTATTCGAACTAGAGTTGGGACACTATCTTTTTAATCGGCGCTGATGTTCTACAGCGTAGAAGCGAACAACAATTACTTTCGCGTCCTATGGAGCAAAAATTATATGTTGATCGTATGGAGAACGTTCATGCGAAAACAGAGCTTGCGTGCTCGCGAAAATTTCGACTCTTCGATATTCGAATTCTGCGGCTCTCGCGAACGAGGGTTTGCGTATCCCGCGCACACTGGTGTTCCTACGAAATTTCACCACCGTTGCGACGGCGTCAGGATGACGTCACGACCACGGTGGGATTATCTCTTGGTTTCTCTTCCTTTTTTCATCGAGTCGAGACGGCGAGGAAGCGCGGAAGTGTTCGCGAAATACAGGGTGCTTGTGTCGCTTTGTGTCAAGCTTGGACAGTGTATTCAGTGGGTCGAATAGGTGATCAGAATTTGCCTTAATTCAGAATGACACAATTTTGATCGGCCATACAAGGTTCTGTAAAATATTTGTTCTATTTATATTATAATTCTATTAGGAGCAGTTCCGAAATCTTTTATGCAAAGTGAAAATTTAGTAGATAACGAAGTAAACGAAAATGTCACAGAAATAGTGTCTCTTTTGCTAATACATTTAAATAAACCATGTTTTGAGATTCCAGTAAAGTACAGTATTGTTTCGTTTCGAAACAAATTTGAATTTCAGTTATAAACATTTTATTGTGTGTATCTGTTTGAATAGTTATTGTTAAAATCAGCTATATTTTAGAACTTGAATCAGTTATTCGTCCTGTTGACCACATTGTGCCATGTTGATGGGAAACTCGTGCACTCTGTATATCTGATAGCACTAACATATTTCGATACAATTGCACGTATGTTCTTATATGCAAAGCAAGACACATTTGGGCGTGATGCTAATTATATTTGCGGTGAAACTGTGGAATTACAAAGAACGGGAGACTTGACTGTGATAGTAGGATCGAGGATGCATTTTGTTAAAACACGGCCGTGTTTATCAGGTTTATTGTTGTTGCATCTTGTAGAAAGCAATGGTGAAGATAAAAAAGAGAAGATATGGTTACCTCGATCCGGACCAAGTCGCATTCGTCGCATAAACGCGGCCGTATTTTCGAGATCGCCTGGGGGGATATAAGAAATGTGCTGTTACATTCTTTAGCTATATTTATAACGGAAACAAAAGCGTATATGTACATCAAACGAAATTCACTAAACGTTTCTTTTCAGTTCATTTATCATTTGTATTTGCGATTAAATATGTGAATTCATCGCGTTTTACGATTAATTTATAATCATTTCAAGGATATCTTAAAATATATTTTTTATCGTCAATGGTTGTGGAATGTATTTTATATTGTACACCATGGATTCGAATATGTACGAGAAAATAATGGTGAAGTAGAAGCAATTCTGGGAAAAAGTTGTATTCGGACAAAATAGAGTTACTTTTCGTGATCGCTTGTAAACGTGTAATGCACAGTAATAGCTTATGTCTGTGGTAAATAAATGCTGATTTTCATATTCTTATTCGATATTTTTCTATATGCGAGTTAAATTCGATTGTTGACGAGAACAATTCTGATGATTTTCCCAAGATCATCGTTTCTCGTAAACGAATTTGTTCGATTGTATATTCGACTTGAATACATGTTTTAACGAGCACATATTCACGTGCTGTTTGAGCGCAGTAAAATGATATCATTGGAGAAGAGTATGACTTCCCCAATGTGCGAGTAAATCCATGGGGTAAAATGTAGATCGCGGATAACGTAAATTGGGAATTATTTACTATATGGGTTGGCGATACATTACTTTTAATTTATTTAGTAGATCTTACGAATTCGGAGTTTATGCGTATTAGCACAGTTTCAAATGTCTCTTATGTATTTGACGTGCGTTCATTGATTTTATAAGTTTCTATTCGGTACGCCTTTTGTTGCGTAAGCGAGATCGAGGTTGAAGGGAAAACTTGTGCCTGGCACGTGTGCCATAGAAAAGGAAAACTGATTGCATTCTAAAAAGAAATTTCGAGGACAAAAGGCTAGGTCTCTTTTAACGATGATACGAATCATCGAGATTCGTTTGATACCCGTAAATGTCGGAACTTGATTTCACGTATTGTAAACGTCAGACTTCTTTCAATTCGGAAATATAAAGGAGAAGAAGGGATGTTCGTGCGAGGTAATTGGATGATAATTGCCACTGAAGGAAACAAACTTGGAAATGTAAAACTGTGTTAGCCAACGTTTGTGCCAAATTTCGGAATCATTGGACTTCCTGTACTATTTGAAAGATTCGAAAATCAATGTCTGGTATTCGTGTTGAATCGCAAAAATTCGAACGTTCAAAAAATCAAAATGTGTTCAGCAATGGCGATGATTATCCAGTTGATCCAGCCTGAGATTGTTCCATGAAAACGAATTAAAGCGGCAGCGCATTTATGCCGTGAAAAGAGGGCGATCAATTATATCCCATTCTGTTTCTATGTAATACTGTTTGCCTTACTGTAACTATTCTAGACAGTTTAGATGGATGCTCAACTTACGGTCCGTCTCCCTTAGAACGTAAATCGTACGTAACAGCTTTTCATTTGTATACTTGTGCGTATAACTGTTTATGGAAAACGACATTTCGATTTTTAGCTGTACCTATCGGAATCCGACGTCAAGTTTCAATTATATCGATCAATTTACACGTAACCAATGAACTAATAGAAGCCGAACAAGATTGAATTGATTTCTCCGTGCAATATGTTACTTGTACCCTAAAATGTTTCTTCAGATATTTCAATAATTACCAAGTAGTCGGTTGAACACTGAATTTCGTCCATGAAAGTCAGTGATATTAAAGATCTTAACCCGTTAAGCCACACGCGAGATGTAAACTCAAGGCTTAATAATAAATCAGCCGTATTTTATTATAATTTAGACAACAAGAAATTACACCGAGCGATGAAAGTTTGGACTGTCGTTCGAGAAAAACTGAAAAAAGGACAGTGAAGCAAATATATTTGTTACGCGGCGACATTTGAACTTCTACAATGCGTTGTGAATTCTCCGAGGAACGTTTTACATGTTTGTACTTTTCGGTAACATTTAACTATTACGTAGGAGGCTAAGGTCATGATTACATTAGGACACCTTAAGTTAAATTGCAAATACTTGTATATTTATTTCTACGGATTTGTTCCAACGGATCGTGTTCCGTGGTGTATTTAGTTACAAATGGCAGAGATCGTTGAAGTACCGTCTGTGTTATACAATATGATTTCGTAAATTGTCTAATTTTGTTACGTTGTTGTTAAATATGTGTTCGAGAAGAATTTGAACGGTTCAGTTACAGAGTGATAGTATATTTACTGGTGCTCGAGAGCCTTGTAGCGTGCCATTTTGCGATTAGGTGCAACACGTTTTCGTGCGTGTAAGATTTTGTTTCTCTTTGATTCTGTTAACGTCGATCAAGTTCGTCCGAGATGTATAGTTTCTTTGTTAACGATTGTGTCCGTATCAGATAAATTTGTTACTCTGAGAAAGAAGATGTCTTTAGAATGCATTTATTCGCGCGGCGAATTCTCGATTATTTGCGCGACGATAACTGGAAACGGGAGCGGGAAAGATGGTTGAAGGGAGACCGTGAAATTTCAAGATCACAGACAGACCAATAATTTACAACATGATTTGTGTAGTCCGATAACACGGAGCGCAAATAAATTTATGAAAAATTATATATGCTTTTCCGTTTATTACCATTCGCTTGTTAGTGCCTTTTACGTGCTGTCCTGTATAAGAGTCGTTCGCGTAGCGAAGTAATTATTTTTCGTTGCCAAAAAGGTGACGGAAAGTCATACCAAAAAGTTGTGTACCGATTAAGCAAATTATATATAAAACTAATAGTACTTAATTTTCTTGTGAATGTACTACGCAACAGAATTATCTGGACCGCGGATCTTTATGTATTACGAGAATATACGAGAATATTATAATCTTGTTTTTTTTTAACGTAACAAAGTCATTAAAGGGATGAAATCAGTTTATACACAATATTAATGCCAAGAACATGAGTGGCCGCACTCGATCCTCTTTCTTAAAAAAAAAGTTTATACTGAATAGTTTTATTTCGCATAAGATCCGCAGTCTACAATTATCTAATAAAACTGAGTATATATAGAAAAATGTTGAAAAAATTTACATAGCTTCTGTTTCTTTTTCGTAATTTCATTCCAGTGTCGAATCCGAAGGAATAACGTAATATTTACTTTAGAGAGAAATACTTTCGGTATCTCGAGAAATTCATTTTAAATAATATAAATTTTATTCTTATTCGTTTGGTACTTAATGAAATAGTTGAAATATTGTTAGAATAAGCTACAAACAGATACAGATTATAGTTGGTGCCTTTTCAGACATTTTTATTTTTTATTTTCGGAACGATCAGTGAAACCAAACGATATATCTGGCGTAGTGTTAAAGAAACTGTTATAGTAAATTAAGATTCACGAGACACGATCATCTGTCATCTATTATACTTGTTGACATCATTCGGACTGAGTGAGATGAATCTTGGGGTTGAAAGGAGATTGACCCATCGTGGGACGCGTTTACTCGAATTGTAATCGGAATGAATTTCGAACGATTGACTGAAATGGTGAGTAAACAGTTTTAATGATCTGTTTTCACGAATTACGTCACGAAACACAGTGAACGTAATAGATTTAATTCCGCGCGAAACCAGTACAGTTGTGGGCGGTCATGATTCTATTATGAGAACGTTTCTTAGGCATTGTTAACCCATTAATAGCGCCCATAAAAAATCTCATTAATTAAATATTATTTAACTCCACGCTTTACGATTTCATCGTAACGAAACGCTATACGTTAATTTTTTATAGTCCTTAAAATGCTATTTATTTTTATGGATATATGTCTACATCTGAACCTTGTAATATAATGGAATAAAAAACTATACATGCATATTATATGATTATTGACTAGTACACATTTTACAGCTTCAAATAAGTGACGTAATGTAATTTTTCACGAGCAGTAGATTTTAGTAAAATTATTGTTTTAGATTGTCCTGGTTAGTGGATCACAGCAGTTTCTGTATTAAATATTACGTAGAACTATTGTTATCGATATCAGCATTGTGGACAACCGCAACATCCATGTCTATTATGCTATATCTTGAAGAACGATCATATTTTAATTGGTGTTCTGCTTCCTTCCCGCTAAAAGGGAAATGCAAATGTGCCAACATTTTTGAAAATAATTTATACACTTTTATATTAACTAGTATACTTCTTCTAAGTAGAATTTTTAAGTATAGTTCGTTTCCTCTGCTGTCATTATTCTTCTCTGAATACAATATAATTAAAATATTGTATTAATTTATCTCACGTACAATATATTGGAACGAAAGTTCGTAGCATTTGTATATTAAAATTGAAAGCTAAAATTTAGACATTTATTCATAGATTTATTCAATAACAGACTTTCCATTCTGTTTTATTACTTTTTGTCATTTTCCAGGTGATCTCTGGTGTTAATGAACAAACATATGAATAAATATCTTAATTTTATCTTCGGTTCTTAGTTGCAAGAGAGTTGTAACAATAGCTTCAGCAAATCAATTATAATTTAATATTTCTGACAGACGATCTTAAATGTTCCGATTCTTACAAATAGTGTACGTATATTTATTATTAAAAAAATTTGTATGATGACACGCCTAAAGAATAATTTATTTAAAAGTTACAATTAACCCTTAGCACTTGAATATTGTTTGCATTATTAAATGTGTCGGTATCTAATCAATTACTAAACATTTAGGTATTGTATGAGTTGTTATACCAATTTCATATCCATGAAATTTCAAAAATCATAAGAAATGGAAATATTCTAGTTCCGACGAAATGTTTAATTTTCGAGTTAAAATAGCTCCGAGTGCAAAGGATTAAGGGACGAGACTCGTTTTTCCAGGATTGCAAGGGTGCGGGATTCGCGTTCTCATTTCTCGATAATACAAAAATGGTGTCTTCAGTACTCAAAAATGCTAGATAAAAGATATTTTTGTTAAAAAATTTTGATGAAAGATATTTTCATAGCTATACATGCTGCTGAATAATGCAAATTATGCCTCGTAAACGAAAAAGTAGGAGTTTTATCTAGCGTTTTCGTCTACTGAGAAACCCTATTTTTTTAATATTAAGAAATGATAACGTTTCCAATCATGGACGCGAGTCTACCGCCTTAACATTTCAAAATCGCTTTTCATAGGTCTTTATTCATACTAAATGAATTAGTGTATATTATGTGAATAATTATTTTCTATTTCTGATAAATCAATAATCTCCCAATCTTCTTAGTTCAATGTTGAAATCTGTACACATGCCAATCGCTGTAACGGGGCAGCTTTAGTCAGCTCGAAGGAAGCTGCTGTAGTCGTATAAAAAGCGGGAGAGGCTCTTCGAATGCCAGTATAGCAATGAAAGTGTAAGTTGACTGTGAATCGGTGTCACTTCTGTAGCCATCGTTTTTTTAAATCGAATTATCATCTTCCATCTTTATCTTCAGTGAACTTCGCACCTTTTCTAGTGATATGTTAACGGAATATTAATCCTCTCAAATTAGCACTCGTTCAATTACATTTTTGTAATTTTAACACTGCTAAACGAATCGTGCCGATACCAATATAAATTTAAATAAACTTAAAAAAAACAGTAAATATAATGATCGCTTTGTTTCATAGATTCCTAACTGTTCGACATAAATTGGTTGCCTAATTGTCAGTTGCAAAACGTGTTTCATGTATTTCCTCTGAATTAAAAATTTATTTTACTGTGATCAATTATTTTCAACTTTCGCAAAACCAAGATTTTACATTCTCAACATTTTTTCGTCCTTCGTTGATGTTACTTTGTAAAGTTCATTTTTAAACTTTTCACAAATAATTGTTTTGTTGTAATTTGTTATTTCGTAGGTACCTTCTGAAATACTCAGCTTGAAATAGGAACTGATAACAGTAAGTAGAACTTATGATTGTTAAATTCATCACTGACAGTTTGTTTATTTGTATAAGCTACGAATGACAGTGTAGTTTCATACCAAAGGAAAAAAACTTAGTGAAGCCATTATGCAAATCTTACGCGATTAACAGTTATGCAAATTAGATTGTTGAAACACTGATTCTATCTTTAGCCGAGAGACGGTGTTTTTCTTGTTAAAGGATATTGGTTGGTATATGCATAGTCGGTATAGTATACGAACTCTAAATTTTTCTTCTAAAAAACTGTGAAAAGCATCTGTTAAGGCATGATTTATTTTTTTAAAATTATATTTATTTATGATTTATATTATTTATTATTTTACATATACATATATATTATTTATTATATCTATTAATTATATTTAATTATATAATATATGATTATTTTAAATTATAAAATAAAGCGTCGTTTCAAGCATCAATGAAATTCTTGCATAAAAATGAAACGTATACAATTCATAGAGCTGCATTTCCATCATGATTTCTTTTTGCTTCGATACAACTGACGAGTATATGAATTTATCGATGACGACGTAGATGTAATTATAATTAGGAACTAGGTCAGTGATTAAGAAAGAAATAATTTGTACTCAGTGATATTTTTATAGCCTTCAAAACACTGAACATTAATTTAACTCTTAGCACTAAAAATTATTACACCATTATTAAAAATATTGTTTAAATTATTAAATGTGTCGGTACCTAATCAATTACTAAACATTTATTATATCTAAAAAGTTTGAAAAATCATAGGGAATGCAAATATATCTAGGTCGGAAGAAATGTATAATTTTCGAGTTAAAATAGCTCCGAGTGCAAAGGGTTAAAAAAACAAATTTCCAGCGGAAAATTAGAATTGATAAAAATAACAAATTACGAACTTGTAAAATACTTTGTTAGCCAAGCAGAAATTATACAGTGTTCGTCATCGTTGTTAAAGTGAACGAGTCAAATTTAGCAGATTTGCATGTTGTGAGTCTGTTCGGAATGAAGCATTTCGCCGGACAAACCGGTGAATCATTCCCGAGAGTCATCGATGTCGGATCAATTCCAATTCGGGGTGAAAACACTGTTACGATGCAGCTCACGTTCGGGTAGATATCCTGGATATTTACGTAATAACGTCTTGATGAATCAAAGATGAATTCCGAGCTGCCATGTGCGGAGGAAAAGACGCACGGAATTTGGGCTCACCTTCCCCACCGGGATGATCACGTCCTCGGGATTCTTGTTACAAAACTTTCTGGGAAACTCCAGCTGCGATTTGTTTTCGAAACACGTCGACACAGTTCCGAAGTGTAGCTGCCAACTCTTAAACAGTACATGTGCAATTAATCGCCGTTGCTTACGTATTCTACAATCTATGCAGTCTTCTCGAAATATTTTTACAATCAATTTGTCGCGATGAGTATGTATCTCTTCTTCGAACAGGATGCTGCGTTCATTATGATACAAAATCTGTCCAATTGACAACTCATTTCCGTTGACTTCCTCAATACGATACTACAATCGTTGGTGTGTAAGATTTCGAAGAATCTCTGGTAGGGAGTAACTCGCACCTATTTCTTGACCTTACTGGACCACGTCACGAATGAAAGTTTCTCGTGAATCGTTCACTTACACAATGTTCCAACAGTGGCGGCTCAAGTCAAGTGGAGGCCCCAAACGGTAAAAATTTTCGGGCCCTCAAATTCAAGTTAGAAATACAGTTGCAAGAAAACTCTTCTAAACTTAATTTTTCGTAAATAAATAGAATTTTTTTGGTAAAAATAAATGAATACTGTGAATTCGGGGCCCAGTGGCGGCTCAAGTCAAGTGGAGGCCCCAAACGGTAAAAAATTTCGAGCCCTCAAATTCAAGTTAGAAATACGGTTGTAAGAAAACTCTTCTAAACTTAATTTTTCGTAAATAAATAGAATTTTTTTTAATGAATACTGCGAATTTGGGGCACTATGGTATTCCGGGGCAGAGTGGCAGCTCAAGTCAAGTGGAGGTTGCAAGCGGTAAAAAATTTGGGACTCTCTAATTCAAATTAGAAATAGAAGTTATAAGGAAGCTCTTCTAAGCTTCTTAACAAAGAAGAAAAGTAATGAAAAATTCCATACCGCAACAGAATCAAAAAAATTTCTTTGAAATTCTGGGCCCTATGGTAACCCGTGGTAATCTACGCAGCCGCTTAGTCTACCAAACCTACCAACACCGATCAAAAACCAGATTCTGCTTTCTTAGTTCACGATTATTGAAATTATAATGATGCTTTCACTGAAAATGATTTCACACATTTTTGTATCTGAATATAATAATAATAATAATAATAATAATAAATTCTATGATGCCATTTTTATAAGGCAACACATGTCAGCCAGTTTTAGAGCTCAGTAGGTTTATTGTAAGATTAGACTGCCGGTCTCTATGCAAAATAAAAATGTTTTTCGTCAATTACAGGAAACCATATAAAAATTTCTTCCTATCTTTAACGATTGTAATAAATTGAAAATAACACGGGATGTTCCTAAATTGTCATAATGTTTCTACATTAAAATATATTAAATTACATCCACCCATTTTTGTCCTAAATGCATAAAATCCGCAGTCTAATAATAAGTGAAAAAATAAATGAGATCTTATTTAAATTCTGTTCCACGAAGCGTTCGCACCATTCGAGATGTCTTCGGAAGAACCACTGGTCGTCGAAGCGGTGTACCTCTACGAAAAAGAGAACGCAACCGATCATCACACTATCAATTATGAACTTGTGCATTTGGACCCTCCCACCCCTGTCCTCAGACGTGGTCAAGCTTTCAACCTAGCTGTCAGATTCAATCGTGACTATGTAGACGAAACAGACATCGTCAGGTTGCTCTTCAGTTTCGGTCCAAACCCAAACGTTCTAAGAGGCACCAGGGGCGTTAACACAGTCACCAATAGAGACACTTACCTGACCGATTTGGAGGCATGGGGTGTGCGAATGATTGGTATCAATGGCGTAGACCTCTCTGTAGAAGTCAGAAGTCCGATCGACAGCCCTGTTGGCGTTTGGCAATTAAATGTGGAGACCACTACATTGGGCAGGAGTGCGGCACCGAATACTTACAACTATGACAGAGATATTTATCTACTGTTCAATCCGTGGATGAAAGGTGAGAATACGTTAATTTATACAGAATATAATTAGTAGATAAAAGCAAAATTCTTCTCGATCGAAAATGAAATGTATAATAAATTTTGTGGTTTCGACGCACAGTTCGATGGATTATAAAAACAGCAAATTTGAAATTATTTAAACATTCATCTCAAATGGTAAAAATGTTCGCAGATGACCTAGTGTTTATGGAGAACGAGCAGTTGCTAGACGAATACGTGTTAAACGACGTCGGGAAGATATGGGTTGGTCCATGGGGTAGTTCCCGTGGCAGAGAATGGGTCTTCGGTCAATTCGACGCTTGCGTGCTTCCGGCTTGTCAGTTGTTATTAGAACGATCTGGTATTAAAGCTATATCAAGAGGAGATCCAATAAAAATGTGCCGAGCCATTTCGAGAATCGTAAGCCAATCAAACACAATTCGATTTATGCAGAAGAGGAACGAAAATGTCAGAACAATAATACAGAACATTAATAACGTACCTATTTATTCGACTCTGTTCAGAATCTTATTCATCCTCAGTCTGACTCGTTAACCCTAGCACCTGAATGTTGATCAGAATCACCACTAAAAATTGCTGTTCGTGTTTTTAATCTATAAAATGATAAAAATCATATAGAATGGAAATATTCTAAGTCGGAAGGGGTTAATGATGAAATACGGTAAGGAGTTAGTAAATGTAGTTCGAAATCTATTTGAAATTATCTGACCTGACAGACCCGTATCCTGTTTAAATTTCAATTTGTTTCTGATCGTCTTGAAAACAAAACAAAAAAAAGAATTGCGCATATCCATCGTTCGAATCGGTAGTTTATGATCTTAAGTCACTGATCTGTATATCTGTATATCTATATCTGGATCAGTGTCTTGAGTTCATACGAAAATCCTATAGAAAAAAACACTTTCATTTTTCCCTGAATGTTCCATTTTTCCGGACAACTTTTCCAATTTTTCTTTCCCTAAAAACCTTATTCGGACTGCTACGCACATTTTTGGTAAATATTTACATTAGGGGCTTCCTCACCAATTTTGATGACCTTGAAATATGTTGTCAAGGTCATCATTCTGAACAACTTTTCCTTATACATGTTACCGCCCCTCGGTTTTAGTTTTCGAGATATTCGCAAAAACTATTGCTAATACTGTATTGAATTTTCTCCCTTGGATTTTCGTATATCAGCATAGGCGATTGATTAACGGCGTTTCTAAACAAACACAAAATGAATAACACAGGTATACAATATACAAAATATATATAGAAGCATTTTCGTATGCTCTCCGCAATCTTCGTATGATTTTTCCATTACTATTGTAGTTCAAATTCCGGATGACAGTTGCAATGCAAAAGTTATGCGATCAGAATGAGGAAAAATCGGAAAATTCAATACAGTATTACTGATAGTTTTTCGCGAATATCTCAAAAACTAAAATCGAGCGGCGGTAACATGTATAGGAAAAAGTTGTTCAGAATGATGACCTTGACAATATCAAAATAAATAATTACCTTTAATTTGTATTTACATAGATATACATACATAGAAGATAGATTTTTATTTATATACTAGATTAAATATATGACTTTCCACTCGACGAGCGTACGATATTTAAATTCAATTAAACCGTCAGGTGAACTCCAACGATGATCAAGGCGTAATTACGGGTCGCTGGGACGGTGAATACAAGGATGGCACAGCGCCGGCCGCGTGGACCGGAAGTGTGCCGATCCTGGAGCAATTCTTGGAGACCGAAGAGTCAGTGAAATACGGACAATGTTGGGTGTTCGCTGGAGCAGTCACCACAGTGTGTCGAGCCCTTGGAATACCATCCAGGGTGATCTCAAACTTAGTTTCTGCCCACGATGCAAACTCTTCACTCTCTGTCGATCGTTACTACGACAAAGACAACGAAGAGCTGGAATACGATCCGAATAATTCGTACGGCGGCGAGGATTCCATTTGGAACTATCACGTTTGGAACGACGTTTGGATGGCCAGACCAGACTTGCCCAAAGGGTATGGAGGTTGGCAAGCGATCGATGCAACTCCTCAAGAACCCTCCGAAGGCGTTTATCAATGCGGTCCAGCTTCCGTTGAGGCTATCAGGCAAGGCGCTGTTGGATACAATTTTGACGTGACATTTATGGTCGCTTCGGTGAATGCTGATCTTATGAGATGGAAGGAAGACTCGGAAAGCGAGCTGGGATACTCGAAAATCGACTGTAACAAGTACCAGTGAGTATTTACACGTGAGAATCAATTTTTTCTGGAATCTAGAACTTCTGTTTAATCGACGTAACGACTCGAAACAGTTTTTTTTTCGATTCAAATAATTTTCCACCAAGAAACTGTTATTTGTAGGATTTTCTGTGTATTATTGGATATTTCGATGGGAACAATGTTTTCCTCGTTTCCTGAAAATCTTTCCATTCGAACAATTTTCAAGAAACTGTTATTCATAGAATTTTTGTTCAAACTACTGGACATTTTGATGGAGCGATGTAAGAATCACCATACGAACATAATTACGCAAAGTCGTTAAAACCTCTCGACAGTAAAGTAAATATCGTTTCCGTAGACACTTAATTTTTGTCTGAGTCACCTATACTCGTACTAAATTCATTGCTGCATTGGTAATCGTGACATTGACGCAACCGTGATGAATGCTGCACACTCTTTATTTACATAATGTTAACGTAACATCGAAATATTTATGCAAAACACTAGGCACGTTGGTGATTTCAAAATTGCAAAATAATTGCTATTCCCGAAGGCTTTTCGACTACTAATTGATGGATTAAATTAATATCTTAA
>CM052332.1:19133950-19176742 GCA_028455615.1 Lasioglossum zephyrum | reverse complement strand
ATATATATATATATATATATATATATATATATATATATATATATATTGTTTTATGAAAATTACAAGACTGAATTTATTTAGATTTCTCATAAAAATATATCTGATGATATCTAATAATAATGTATGTAATATAATATCTAATAATAACATATTTAATATAATATCTAATAATAATATATCTAATATAATATCTAATAATAATATATCTAATATAATATCTAATAATAATATATATAATATAATATCTAATAATAATATATCTAATATAATATCTAATAATAATATATCTAATACAATATCTAATAATAATAAATATCTAATAATATCTAATAATAATAGATATCTAACAATAATATAAGATAATAGATATCTAATAATAATATAGGATAATAATATAGAATAATTTCTGATAGAAGCATCTTGTTGCTATTAACTGAATCAATTTAATTACCTTGGGTTTCGAACGTTCTCCTTTTCTTCGCTCTCGGTTATAACGGTTCTCAGTTTATCTGAAATGTTTTGCATTATGTCACTTATTTCGCGTAGCACGTGATCCCAAACAGAAACAACTTCGTTGATCATTATTCTCTAAAAGTAATTCATTCATTATAATTTACAAATCGATATTCAATATCTATTTACGCTCTACAGCTTACCTTTTTGTACAAATTCTTTTCTTGATATAATTTCAGTAGGAGACCCTCCAACTGTTGCTCTATGAAAATGTTAGTCATAAATATACATAGTTCTTTTTTAAAAAAAGTATCAATAACCGATACCTTGTCTTTCCACATCGAGTTTATTTTGATCCACTGATTTCGCTAAGTCGATGACCAAACCCAACAAGCATTTAACTATTTTCGACTCGGCTTTCTCGCTGTCGTGTGAGTCGTGAATGTAACTTTTGCACCTGTATAGAAAAGTGATTCAAAATCGTGTAGATAAAATTCCTTAAACATTGGAAAAATTATTCAAAATCGTGCAGACAGAATTCCTTAAACCTCGGAAAAATGATCTACAACACTGAGTTATTAGGAAAAGAGAAATCTTTGGAATGAAATATTTCCAAAATAATATTTCACGCACAAAAAACAACGAAATTCCAGCTTGTAATTATACCTGGAAATAATTCTGACAAGGAGCCGCAGAGGCATCGCCGAACGAACCGACTCGATAGGACTCGTGTCCTGCAACCGTATCCAAATGCTCTCCATTTTTTGGAAATTATTATACAACTGTTCGTAAATTCTCGACAACAAATTGCATATTTTTATATTCCCATAATTGACACCGAACGGTGCACTCTTTTCGATCATTTCATCACTGACATCGTCGATAGCATACTCCGTGATCTTTCTCTCTCCAGTTCGATTTTCTCCATTTTGCCTATCGTATTTTTCTCGCATCGTTCCAATTTTATTCAAAATATTTTTCCCTTCCTCTCTTCTTTCAGTAACAGTCTGCAAATTTTCTTTGAAATTTATACTTTCAATATGATAATCCAATTTTCTTCTGTTCGCGTCGATCACTGTACTGTTTCTTCGGAAGAAATCGTTATCCGAACTATTGTTAACGTTGGACGGATCACATCTCGATTTCGTGACATTATTTTTATCGCACACGTCACTGTTACATGCGTCCAGATCTAATAAAGAAGAAATCATTTTATCTCTTCGTTCTTCCATTCCAATCAAATCTCCTATCAGAGTTTTCTCCGACTCGCTTACAAAAGATCCAGTTTCATCGTATTCCGTAAACGCTTTTCGAGATCTTGATGTCTCAGAATCATTTAGAAAATCCATTTTCCTTGTATCGTGGTCTAAATAATTCATAAGCTCTTCGGATCTCTTCAGAACTTTCCTTGATCTTCCTGTCGAACGTTTCTTCCCTTTCGCCGTCAAACATGATTTCTCACTGTCATCGGAAGACGTAGTTAACTCTATATCTCTTACTATACTCAATTTAAAGGTTTCGTTCTTTTTTTCAACATCTTCCGCAGTTTTCGACTCGTTACTACACACGCACGATTCATAGGATTCATCGCATTGTCCACATTTGACTTGAGTTAACGGAGCTGCGTCGTTTCCAGCAACTCTGGACTTCGAAGATTTCTTCGGGAAACTTGCCAGCGAGCTTCCCTCTCGACTTATATCGAAAAAAGTTCTATCAAGATCCTTCTCTTTGTTTCCAGGATAAATCTGCACCAACTCGAAAGGACAGTTCGAAAGATCGTTTTCTATATCTTCTGCTGTATCATTCTCCAACTTCGAATAATTAATGCTTTTCGTTCTGTTCGAGCTAGAAAGTTCTGCTTCAATCTCATGAATTTCATGAATCCTGTTGGAAGCTTCGTCGGTGATATTCGAAGAGGTTGCAACATTTTGCGAGTGAACGCTTCTCTCGGACAGGGTGCTTCTGGATTTCGTTTTTCTCGAAACGATTTTCGAGTCAAGTTTCAAGCAAGACGAACCGTTCACTGTAATCGTAAAATTTTCCTCGATATTCTCGTCCCGCGTTCCGTCTTGCAATAGTAAATTTGAGCTGGAGGAATAGTTCGGAATTATGGTGAAATTTCCCTGCCGCTCATTGTTCGTCGACGCGTTCTGATCCTCCGTTCTGTGTTTATCTCTTGCAAATTTGTTCAGGAAGTGTGTCTCCGGGCACAAGGTTTCGTTGTAAATCAGATTGTCGGTGTTGAACTTGACGAACGGCGACGTCAACCATACCGAATTCATTGTCACGATATTTTACGACACCGCTAGGCAAGTCGGCGAACTGACGAAGAAATTCACCAACATTTTCTATCGGTCGGAATTGAATTTTGAATTAGACAGGAGGTTCGGGGGAATGTTGGAGCATTGCTGTCAACACGCGCTTACAAATGTTTCTCGTAAACGGCAAACTTCCTGTGGAATGTAAAACGATGGTGTCCTCTATTTATGTACAGGGTGTCTGATGAAATTACCATTAATAGGTAATTATATATAAAAGGTCTGCGTACTCCGATTTTGATGAAATTTTAATATAACAATAATATAATATTTAATATAACAATAATATCTGTTGTCCCGCACTCCTGAGGCAAATCATTGTCTATGTACCTGAACGTATTTTGAGAACGAGAGCAGGATTTCAAACAATGAAATCGAAATCCTCATATGGAGTAATAAATCCATTAAATCGCATTATTGCTAGCTCTAACATATTTTATAAGAATATTTATTTTTTTAATGGCACGTTACAGGCATTCAAAACAAAATTGCGCAGTAATATTCATTAATAGTAAATACCTGTATTTGCTTAGTTTTGTACGGTCTTTAAAAAGTACGGTCTTTAAAATTAAGTTTTTTTTCTGTTTATTATTTATACTGTATAAATTGGATACAATTGTATAAGAGGACATTAGTCCGTATAAAATAAATAATAATAATATTATGTTATGCAGCAACATATTCTGAACAATTTTTTCTTTTTCCAATATAGGGGGTCACTTTTAGTTTCACAGATATTTGCAAAAAACTATCGCGAATACTGTATTGAATTTTTCGTATTCCTGCAAGCTCCGCGATAACGTAGCCTGTCCCGGTGCGACACCGGTGTCCTCAATCTGGCATTTTACTATAATTTTGGAACCATAAAAGATATCGAGATGAAATTTCCATTAAAATTCATTAGAAAATGATTTCTACCTAGTAATTATTATATGATCTGATAAAGATCCCACCTGACAGAAGGTTTTCAAATTTCCTGTAAAACGTTTGCGAAATGATGTTATCCTTTGTGCATTTAGTAAATATTTGTGTATTTATGTATTTATATTATATTTATTAAATATTATTTAAGCTATAAAACGCCACATGAAATTATTAGCAACCTGCACATAACTGTACATGCTAACGCTACATGTGAAAATATGAAAAAATAAATGTTTCGTCAAATCTTCTTCCACGTCGACCACGTCCACAACAATGATCGTGCAGAGCATGACAAAAATGTTTTGACGAGGAAAAGCATGTTGAGCAAAAGCACATCGGTAACGATGTTCGTTTTGTTTTAGGCGAACGTTATTTTTGACAAGCATGTACAGGTTATCATCCTAGATTAATGGTTCGTTCGAAAATCTAAACTCAAGGATAAATTATTATTCCCAGAACTGGCGAGATCTGTTGGAGATTTCCCGCATTGCAAGAGATCGCATATCGCCCCAGCATTTTTGCCGGTGAATCTTGATACTCCGACGACGAGCGAGCAAAATCGAAAAGAGAGTAAACGTATCAACGGATTGTCGGTTTTTATCGGACCTACCGAACAACGGATACACATAAAGGAGCAGACACAAAATACTAATAAATTGAATGACAAAATTCTGCCTTCCCATCACGTCAGGTATGCACAAATAAAGATTTCTTAGATCGTGCAGTTCTACTATTTCTTTTTTCTTCTAAATAATCGTATTTCAGGGAGTATAAGAAGTTATGCAAATGTATTTCGAGCTCGACTAAGAAGAAGCCTGTTTTCGCTGGGCCAATTTTCTCCAAGAAAGGGGACAAAGTACTGTTTAATTTCAAGCACCTGGTAAATCCTGAACGAATTGTAGAAGAGTACGCTCGAGTCAATTTTCATGACAAGTACGATTTTATTTGATTAATATGGATATACCTTATCAATGAAATATTACTTAATATTACTTACATTATTATTCCATTATTATACTTATTATTATTACTTATTTTACTTAATATTGCAGATCTTTATGGAAAATAAAAATAGTCTGTTAAATTGTACGAAACACAAATGCTTCTTCAATTCTGTCTTTAATGATTTTAACATTTGAGAACATTTAAAAATGCTGCTTGTATTGAGAACTAATTAACAGATTTTCGTAGGCCGCGTTTCGTTAAAGTCGATCTAAAAGAATCGGCGAAATCGCAGTCGATAACCAATCGCGAAAGAACCGACTCAGACGTGGAGCAACACAAGACAAAACAATTTTCTACACAGGAGAAGCTGCGGACCTATCCGCATTCGAGTGAACCAGGATGGAGGTTAAACAAAGTTAGATTCTTTTTATCAAAACAAGTGCAATACAGCTTAACAAATAATTCACAATAATCGATGCAATGAAACTATTTTAATTGTCTCCTTTCGAGTTCCCAAAAAGGGAAATTGATTTACAAAAGAGTGACATTGATTTGCGAAGGGGTGAAATTGATTTGCGAAGGGGTGAAATTGATTTGCGAAGGGGTGAAATTGATTTGCAAAAGGTGAAATAGATTTGCCAAAGAGTGACATTGATTTGCCAAAGGGTAAAATTGATTTGCAAAAGGATGAAATTGATTTGCAAGAGGGTGAAATTTATTTGCAAAAGGAAATATTTGACATGCAAAAGGGTGAATTTCGAGAGCAAAAAACCTGTAAGAGATTTCAATGTAAAAAAATAATGTTACTACCGATTGGTGTCGAGGGCGACGAGTTTCAATTTCTTCACCTGCTATTATTGTAGTGATATCTTTACACGTAAATTCTTTTCGAAATCACGTCTAACTTCACAAAAAATATTAAAAGTCTACAGGAAACTTCCAAAAGAACATAAAAAGACCAGTCACAAGAGTCACAGCAACGCACAATTTCGTATACGAGTTCAATCCATTTGCAACATCGAAAACGAGTTCCCCTAGCGTGAGAATACCAAAGGGAAGTCTAAACTCGTCCAATATTGGCCAAGGAGGTATGATGAATATAAAAAAGAATGAATTTGCATAAAATATTTCACTTATTGCACTGTTCCAGATAGTCACAGCAATCTTCGCGATCATGCTTCCACAATATTACCGAAATTACAATTTCGATCCGCTTCAGCGTCAGTGAATTTAGAGAAGGAGGATTTTGCAAATTGCAAGAAGAATACTAACTTGCCTAATATAAAATGTCTCGAAGCTGAAACGAATCAGCGATCGATGAAAAACCGTAGTAAGAACCACAAAAATTTTTAATTCGTATTCTTTACAACTTATATGTTAATTATGCAAACAATTTTTATTCGTTACAACCGATCCGCAGCCTAGTAATTATTTATTCGGTTCTTCATCTGTTTCAATAAGCTTTATATTATATAAAAATATTCCGTTTCTTTGAACCGAATGGTTGGCAAGACCGAATTTCTTTATTCAAGCGATGAACTTTAATCAACAAAATATTTCCTTATTTATTCTGTTTGGCAAAAAATCATCGAACAAGAGAGAAAATATCTTATTCATTAAATTTCATTGCTTGTGTCACATCCGGTGGTTCAGCCATGAATAATAATTGATAAAATCAATCATGTATATTATATATATTCTGAATTTCTTTTTGTATTTGCTCCATTAGTGTTGCACTCGAAATAAAATATCAAATATGATAATTAATAATTAATATTGATTTCAATATTAATTTAATATTGAATGAATACTGAATATTAATAGAGGAAATACGAAAAGAAATTCAAAAAACATATAATATAAATGATCATTAATGGCTGAACCACCGGACGTGACACTTGAATACAAAAATTCGGTTCTCTTTCACCTTTAAATACCAAAATTACTTTTTTGCCAATAGTTTTTGAAATCAGGTGTGCTACTATGACTTGCAGTGACTTTCAGTTTGATAATTAATAGTAACATTCCCCGTTAAACCATTCCCCGTTGTTGACTTTAAAAAATTGAAGATGTAAATATATAATTTCTCGTCTATTAAGATTATCACCTGAAGAAGTAACATTCAATTTAGTTTCTATTTCTTGCGATCGGTGTGAAAATTTTTTATTTTGCACAAAGATCCGCAGTCTACTTATCGATAAGTCAACTGTTCATTATTGTTTCATGTATCAAACTGACTTTTGCCTTGAAGAGAAACGAAATCTGATTAGCGACATAGACCACGAAGTGGAAAAGGTAAAATCCGAATGGCAGTCGTTGAGGTCGCACAATGGCGACTCGAGAAGCAAATCTTTCATGCCCAGTTCGTCGACGAAAAAGTTATACGCCACACTGGAGGATATGACACGAGAAATAGAGCGGATCCAAAAATCGTACCTGGATCCAAAATCGAATCAATTTCTGAAACGAGGCGCAACAAAGTTATTAGAAGCCTCAGAGTCAGCGTTTCAAGAAAAAACAGATAAAATCAAAGATGCACTGTTCCCGAGGGCAACAATTAAATCCTCTAACAGGAAGTCAATCGATAGTAGTACGAAACACGCTCTTTTGCCGCACGGATCTTGTACAAATTTATCGACAGAGAAATACTTGGATGGCAGATCGTTTCTAACTAATAAACAAAGAAGTAAGCCTGTTGTCAGACCAAGCAGCAAATCGACGCCAAATTTGAAGCATGGTAAATTATGCGACGTTCTGTTGAAGTCGCAGAGATCTGAGATCGAGGATTATTTGGAAAATTACATCACCAATGCGGAGGAAAATTTAAAAAATGGCGAATCCAGGTCTAAACATGTGGTTCCGTCTACGGACGATATGACAGAGATAATTAAGAAACTGAATGTGCAATCTTTTGATATGTTTGACGTCACGAACGAAGGAGGATCTATATTAGACAGTGTGAGAAAAGATAAAAACATCAAGGAAGAGATTTGTACGCAAACGACATCGCACGAATGTGCTGAGAATAGTAAAATTTTCGAGGAAATTAACAGAGATAGATTATTCCCAAAGACAAATAATCAGACACTGCATTCTGATAGTTCCATTCAAGCAGGAACTCAAGCTGAAAGTAATTCTTTTATGGAGATGAGCTTGCAAGCGTTGAATACTGATATTCCCGAAAATGTCTTATCTCGTGTACTTCGGTCCGAATTTCTGAAGAAAGATGTATCGCTGAAGCCTATGTAGCTTTGGAAATTAACAACAAAAATAAATGCAAAATATCTAAGACTCTGAATTTTTATTACCTATGTATTTGTTCTCATTTAAGTATTATATTTCTTTGAGGGTACTTAAGTTTAATGTATATCAATTTTTCAACAGTTATTTCTGTTCTTTCTGAACCTAAGTGAATTTATCATAAGAAAAACATTGAACTATTTGAAGTATAGTGTCCATAATTCTGAAAGTGGTCTAAGTGAAAATTAAAAGAAAAATTAGTTTATCAGTTATTTCACATCGCATTATTTTAAACCAGTTTAATTCAATGCAATTAATATATGACGTAGACCACTTTCATAATTATGAGCACAAGTACAAATGATGCTCGATTCAAACTAATCTTCCCGTTTCATTTCGGTAAATTTTCGAAAATCGGTCACAATGCATTCAGCGAAAATTTTAAACATAGCCTTGTTTTGCATAAAAACACATGTATCCCAAAGTGATTTTTGCAGACTCGAAAAAAAATTCGCATCATTTTAGTGTCATTTTCTACCTTATCGGGATTACGTTTAATAAAAATTAATAAACATAATCATAATCATATATATCCCAGAACTAACCCAGAATTAATAATCCAGAACTAATCCCAACAAAGTAAGAAAATATTAAATCGGTAAGATAGAAAATGACACTAAAATGATTGGAAATTTTTTTTGAGTAGCCAAAAAAATTCCTTCAGGAAATATGTTCTGCTAAATTTTATCTGAATCCGATTTGATTGATTTTTGCACAGGCGAGATACTGTTAACAGTATCTCGTCGGTGATTTTTGGCAGTTTACCGAATGTTTGTAATCGTCTGTCGATAATCTTTGCCAAATAGCTCGATTATTTTGTTACAGATGGTGCTACCAGTCTAAAAACTCACCCCCATGGCTAAAAGAGGGATGTTTTTGGAAAACAAAGGGAAGTAGAATCTAGGGAAAGTATATTAACATAATTATTAAACTGCGGGTGTTTATGAAATTTCAATTTTTATAGACGGTTTTAAGAAATCCGAATTAAATAGAATATTACTTCACTTGGTAGTAGCATTGAAGTAAATTAGAATCGTTCGAAATCATGTCATATTTTATATCCCAGCTATTTTTGAAAATGTTCAAGTGCCCTAATTGCATAAAGATCCGCAGTCTAATAATTACACTACTTGTCATTTAAATTGTTTTCCTGTTTCGCCAGTTTTAGTTTTAACTCACCGGCGAGTCTTGTAACTTAAATTAATGTTATACCTCATATTATTTTCATTCGAGTGAAAAAACTAATATGTGTATTTATTTGTCGCGCACAGGTTCGATCATTTTAAACAGGAAAAAGGAAGGTGTTTCGTCCTGGACCCGCTAGCGTGTGCGCGACAAATAAATACACATATTATATAAATTTCGATCGCAAAACAAAATCTAGAAAAAACTAATATTCGAGAAAGAATAGGAAAAACAAAAATTCTACGGTAAAAGGATGAACGGAACAACCGCAAGTAAATTTTTCTTGTTTATGCATTGTATTTATTATTCATACAACTAATCACATTTATTACACCACAATACACAACGGTACACTTAATAATTTAATCGAATCTAGATCGTAATCGTGGTACAATACTAATAGGTTATTAATGTGGAGGTATAAATAGCACACTTACTTTGACATCGTACGTATATACTCTACGATATACAATTGGTCAAGAATTTCGCGAAATCTTGCACCTATAATAATGGTTTTTCTCTCATCTACAATGTCGTCGCGCGGATACGATTTCTGGCGTCTTAACCAAAACGAAAAAAAAAACATTAACATTCTTCGGTATCTCGTTGAAAATTAGACTGAACGATATATAATAGTGCTACGTTCGCTTCACCAATATTCCCTGATTGTTTTCGTATTGCTCAGGTCACATGAAACAATTAACAATTTTTTTTTCAATCCGTCGTATAGTTGCGTGACAACGATAATCGATCTTTCTCCTCCGTTTTTCTCTTCTTTGGTCGTTACCGGAAGGATATATTATTGCTTTCTCGATATTGTGCGTAGCGCTGTTCATCGTGATTCTCGTGGACAAACGACAAAAGAAACACCGGGCTACCATCGCTTAAACAAATAATCTAATTTTACAAAAGAAGTATGAAGTACAGGTTCTTTCGGAGGTGAAAAATAGACGAGCCCCGAAACTGAAAAGACAATGTCTGCAACTTTGTCGTCGCACGATTGCATCGCATAACATTCAGGAACGGTTGTTTAGTTTCATAAAAAAAAAAGCAAACAGCGAGTCGCGAGGTTCGTCTATCTTCGATCTCGAAAATCGTGTTGCACCATTTTGATATTCGACGATGTAAATGCATGTTCGAACGTCACGTGATTCTATAGTGGATCTATGATTCTTTGTAAAAAGCTTGGAAGATATGCGGCTTCGTCGAAATCATTCAAGAAACGATCGATGATTCTGTCACGATCGTTTCTGCTCGTCGATCGGTCAATGTCTCCGCAACGGTTTGCTTCTCTCTCTAACGTTTGAATATACGTAACTAATTTCTGTCTGGATAGCTGATAATATACTCTTTACTTATGCTAAAGCTATTTTACGTTGGTACATTTTATACACATAATCGTAGCACAGGCGACGGGGACGATGAACGCGTTCAAATAGATGACACACGAACAGCGGACGCTTATGCGAGTTTCACGTGTGTTTATAGACAACTATACAAAAAGAGAGCAGTGATATAGAACTTTTGATTTCTTCGGCGAAGTGCTTCGAGAATCCCAGCAACAGCTGCTTAGCAAACTCGACGAGCAAACTTCGTTTCGTTAGACCTTGTGCAATCGTAGAGGTATCTCCTTCTAAACGCATAAACTCCGCAGTCGATGATATATTATGTCATATTTGAAACGCGATTACTTTACAGGAGTTCTATCGGTTTTAATGAACAACGATTCGGATGTGTCCGCCATCTTAGTTTCTCCGTTTACGTGACCGTTTCTCGACGTTCTCGGATCGTACAGAAAGATTCAGTTTCTTTGCTCACTCTCTTTATCTTTCTCTCTATCCAGTCTGAATAGGATTATAATCGTAATAATATTAGGCAAGAAATTATAAATATTAGGGGTGTGCTTGAATCCGAAAATGTAGGAATCTCGATGGTCGGGACGGGTCCGGTCCAATTCTTGAAAATTTTCGGAGTCTCGATTTTCTCGAGATTCCCGAAAATGTAGAAATTCTCGAAGGTTTGAGATTCCCGAAAATGTAGAATTTCTCGAAGAAATCTTGAAGAATTCTTTAAATATTTCAGGATTCTCGATTTTGTCGAGATTCCCGAAAATGTAGAATTTCTTGAAAGAATCTTGAAGAATTCTTTAAATATTTCAGAATTCTCAATTTTGTCGAGATTCCCAAAAACGTAGAATTTCTCGAAAGAATCTTGAAGAATTCTTTAAATATTTCAGGATTCTCGATTTTGTCGTGGTTCCCGGAAATGTAGAAATTCTCGAAGGTTTGAGATTCTCGAAATTAGAGATTCTTGAAGGAATCTTGAAGAATTCGTAAAAATTTCAGGATTCTCGATTCCGTCGAGATTTCCGAAAATGTTGCAATTCTCGAATGTTTGAGATTTTCGAAAAATGTAGAGATTCTCGAGATTATATTCATTCTCGAAATTATACAGAGATTTCTCGAAGCTTGAAGGTTCTCGAAAGTATCGATATTAAAGGAAGTATCAACGAATGAATTATATAATGTGGTTTTCGGAAACGCCTGAAATATTAGAAATCTCATACCGTGATTCCTATTAATATTCGACTTTTTTAATATTACACTATACGATTTGTACTTTTCCAAGAAGCTAGAGCAATTAATCTACCACATGTTGCGAAAAGAATATTTTTCAAAAATTGCAATTCGTTGAAATTGTAAAGAAAATACTGAAAGTTGTATTTCACAACTGTTTAATGTGGGTCTATGCAGCAACCAATTGTTCTAACTTCCGAAAAAATTTCAGATCGTATGGTCCAATATTAAAAGAGTTGCAAAATACAACTGTTAGTATTTTCTCCGACAACTTGCAATTATCTTCAAAAATTTTTGGTCACGTTCTGCACCAGAGCAATTGTTCTAACTTCCGAAAAAATTTCAAATCATATGGTCCAGTATTAAAAAAAGTTGTCTTCTTAAGAGTGTCCGAATATTAATGGGAGGTCAGTGTACCGCGATTGCTTCTAAAGCAAGTCTCATAACAGTAATCGAATACTGAAAACACTAACACTTTCGAGAATCTCGATAATTTTTAGAATTCCGAAACCTTCGAGAATCTCGAATATTTTCAATCTTGGCATAATCAAGAATTTCAAAATTTTCGTTCTCGACCCGACGCGACATTATCGGGGTTTCGCACACCCCTAATAAATACGTTCGAACTGTGCCACTTTTGTTTCTAAAAAGCACGGCATGGCGAGGAACGTCGATTCGAAGCGACGCGACGCTCGTAAATGTGCCACGTAAACCAAGACTTAAAGTACATGATTCCATACCACTTCTCTTCGTGATGCACGATTATAGGCTTGCGTTCGCGCGGGTGCTCGAAGCGCTCGATACTCGTTAATATTGTAAGTACATAGATACATCGTCGATTATGGTATGTAAAACAATACTTAATTACTTTCCTGCCGAGAGGTCGTGGATGCGCTGTTCGGGACCAGAGCTCCTAACCGAACTTTCGAGATCTTTTAGGAATTTAACCATTTTGCAATTTATCGTCGAACTAGTAACAAAATATCGTCATTTTCATCGCTAAACAATTCCGAGGTCTCAATCAGAATTATTAAGTCAGCCTCGGTCAGGGGCGGAATAATTTCGGGATGGTTTCTCTAATTGACGTTGAATGATTTTGTTCGAATTGTAAACAAGATTTAAGACACTTCTTAGTACCGGGATAATGTTGACTTGAGATGGAGAAACATTTATTCAGTTAACATAAATAGTATTTTGGCGAATGTTATTGCTAAGAAGAAATTATCGTTTTATATACTTCTTTGAGTATTCATTAAATATATTTGCACTTACGTTTTACACCGGTGTCGTACCATATTTAAGTTTGTTATAAAATCAAAATATCTTTGATGTACATTAATTAATGTACGGAATCATTTTCTCCGTGATTGTTTGCAATATACATGCAAGATTTCATAAAATGAAAATTAGAAAAATAATATTATTTTCGAACGTATATTTACCTAAATATATCAAATCAAAAGCAACTTCAATCAGATTAATTATTATGATCATGATTCGAATAAATTGATGTCCATCTCTGTCGTTATCAAACGTCTGCATAAGAGAATAAAAAGACGAATGTAATACATATATTTTTTTAAATAAACACACTCTTTACGAATCTATTTTTCGTGTACTCTGATGCAAGCAGTTCAAAACGTCATTTTGGAAGAGCAGTTACTCGTCACAAGTATCTGTCATAATTAGGAACTTATTTTTTAACGCTTTCGCTATCGATCACAATTGTCCATTACATTATCTGTTACACCGTATATTCGTACAAAATTATTATGCAACTTTTAATACGAAATATTTCATCTAAAATATATAATAAAATAAAAATAATTCCTTCGAATTTGTAAAAGTTCAGAATGCAAACTTAAAACAAGTACTGACAGAACGATTAAAAATTTCTTCTTTAAAACTCGTGTCTGGTAATTCGATGCTCTGGGCCTGAATCTAGATAAATTATGTAGTTCACCAACAATCGTGTCGTATTGAAAAATATTAAAAATGCCATTACAAATTATAAGGTTTTGGGCAGAATGTAGAAATTATAAATGTGTTGGACAGTGCCGTAGCGAAAGGGTTAACCACAATAAACATCGTAAATTGTCAATCACACGGTTGGCAGTATTTAATGATAATGTTCGCGTGATAGTTTGTAAAATGACCGGCATCGGAGCATGTTTATTGTCAACGTGATAGACGGATGGCGAAAGAACAATCTCGATCGATTGGAAGATCTCTCGATCATTTTGCCATCGATTATATTTTTTCACAGAATTTTCGTTTGAAATTTCCCGTCGAGCCGCGAGGAAAATACCAAACAAACTAAATATTCTTCTTTACACCGCGAATCAGGAGAATCGTGATAAGTGGAATTACGTTTTAAATCATTGTAATCACAATAATTTGCGACGGCAATTACGACATCACCCCCATCGCGACAAGCGAAATAACCGATGACTTCTTCGTTCAAATGACGCTTCATCTTCTTCTCTTCTATTTCTCGACACACTTCGGACTTAGCCTCTATTTCTCTTTAATGATCCGTATACCTATTTCCTAATACCACTACTACCGATAATAATACTACTAATAATAATACCAACTAGAAACAAAATCTTAATAATTTATATAGAAAATGTACAAGAAAATCTACATTCAACGTACGCGTATATCTTTATGTAAATTGTGATCGATCCGCGGTTATTCGAAACGAACGAGGGGGGAGAATAAATAAATAAAAGAAGAAAAATAAGACGAAGGATGTAATGCGTGCGACGAAAACGAAAAAAAAAATAAAAAAGAAGATGGGAAAGGAAAAAAGACGAAGCTGCTCGAGAACATTTGTGAAAACCTCCATTAACTAATTGAAATCGATGGCACGGTGGCAACGAGGGTATCCGAAAATTTTCAGGAACAGTTCACGAAACTAAAGGAATCTCCGATGTACTCGATTTAAACAAAGAGCGAGTTGTCGCAAGAAAATTCGGCGTGTCCGTTATGCCGTTAACATTAAACATTATTTTATAGTATCGTATGCCTCCATTCACTTTGTAGCTTAGTCTCAATTAAAAACTAACAAAGGTTTCGCTGTAAAAACTTGTTTGTCCGTTTACTCGACTCGTCTAGCGAATTTACAAAATAATATAATAGTTTGTACAGTATTAAAGAATATGTTCACACACTGTTTTCGATAGACTTGATTGGAACAGATCAAAACGGAAATGAGGTGAGCAAGTATTTTCAGAAAATTTTCATCATAATTCTGTTCGAAACGACTGAATTTTTCAGTTCAATTGTATATGAATCGGCGGATCTTTATGCGAAAGAAACACTTTCAAAGAGAAACGTATTGTCTTTCTTAATATGTTCAATAAACTGAAAATTACATAAAAGTAATTTTCAATTCGTCTAATGTTTCGAATGTTTCAAGTTACACCCACTAATTTTCGTTATAAACGCATAAAATCCGCTGTTAATATACAGGGTGTCTCAAAATTCCTTCAACATCCGGAAATTGGAGGTTCTTGAGATCATTAGAAGCAACATTTTCCTTTGCAAAAATAACGTCCGCGATTTTGTTAAAGAGTTATTAACGAAAAATAAGGACCAATCAGAGCGCGACCTAGACGCGTGTTGGCACAGTCGGCCAATTGACTGTTGGCACTTCGGGCCGACTGTTCCAGCAAGCGTGTAGGTCGCACTCTGATTGGTCTGTGTTTTTCGTTAATAAAGCCTTAACAAAGCCACGGACGCCGTTTTTACAAAGGAAAATGTTGCTTCAAATGATCTCAGGAACTTCCAATTGCCGGATGTTGAAGGAATTTTAAGACACCCTGTATAAATGACGCGCGGCGTCTCGCGTGTTGGTATTTTTGATTATTCATTGCGTGTTTGCTTCGTTATAGAAATTCGTTAAACAAATGGAAGTTACGTGCAACACTGGGACGGAGAAACAAGTTCTTATCGAGTATGTACAGTGCTATAAATATTCGTAATTTTCGTTAGAAATAACGTCGTCATCGATTTTTTTTCTCGTGAAAACGGTGTTCCGGGCTCTCGTTTTCATTCATGCTCGATGAATTCTCTAGCGCATTAATAAATTTTTTATAAATACCTCCCCAATTAAAGCTTCAGTTCGAATGGGAAGAATGAAAGCATTGCGAATTGACCCAAACGATACTCGTTCGATCGTGGTTGATACTCGAATTAATAACATACCAGCAGTAACAAACTATGAAAATCACGCATTTGTACGAAACGGCAGTTACAACTGATATGCGATACCACTAATTCTAGTTTGCTATCCAATACTGCACATTCGATCCATATCAGTACATTTAGTGGAATACATTCTTATCAAATTGTTTCTTATATTTGAGCAAAAGGGGACTAAAACGGTCAAATTTCGAGAAAGAAAATAGAAACACGCTGACTGGCGACCATAGCTTGAACTTTACTGCACGAAAGTCAATGGAACGATGAATATTTGTTTCGACTCGTGTAACGTTCCTCTTTTTTCAATTGAACAATTTTTCGATTCGGCGTTTCACGCGAGTGAACAAAACCGCCCGTTCCAATCGTTTAGATGGCGTTGCGATAGGAATAAAATGAGAATAAAAATGGTAAATCCGTAGGAAGTGTATAATTTATATCGATATAAATTCTACGTCTAATTTCGTACAAGATATTGCATTTTTGGCTCGATGAAATGCACGTGGGATGTCTGCTTGGCAATAAAAACGTTCTTCGTTCTTGTATTTAGAAAATTCTTTCATCTCTTAGGATATGAAATTGTAAAAAAGTATTAAATCGGCACTTTGTGTGTGATCAGGTTTGTTTCGCGTATTTGGTTATACAAGTCATCGAAAAGGTCATCGTAAAAATGCAATAATCATCAATTTCATGTGAAATATTTTCTTGTAACGTTTACGATGCAACGTTTACAATTCAATCCTAATTTTTCGAACCTTGATCACGTACAGAAATACAGAAGAGTCGTTTCGAAGGGTGGAAAGGTTACTTTTGAAATATCAAATGTACATATTTAAACCATTCGAATATCTTAACATTTGTGCGTTGTTAATTTAGAATATGTTTCCGTACGGCATACCGACAATTACAAAACATTGTAACAACCGTCTTATTAACGTTTAATACTAATGACGTTTGTTACACCAGTATGTTAAAAGAATTTGTAAAATCGTCACGCGAATCATTCTAAACTTTCATTCTTTTCTCTCCGTTTTATAGGTAGAGAATAAATATTTGTACGAAATTGTACACTCAGTTTTGACGAGCGAAACGATAAAATAGATAATTATCCATCGATTTGCTTCCAGTCGAGATTTATAAAAGAACAGCAGATGCAATCTAAAAATTGTTTACAACGAAAATAGGAACGGAACGATGCTTGATCTTTAATGAGCTTTCCCTCGTTGCGCTTAATTAGAACTGTTGCTGTTCGAGTATTATTTATACACCGTCGAGTACCCACATGCATTTCACATTGTATGCGTTTGATACTTATTGTTAATCTTAGGACGTCGTTGAGTATTTCGTGCAAAATTGTGGGTATGCGAGAGTACATACAGCTATTGGCAATTTGATAATGTACGTGCACCTTTCTACAAATACGAGAGTAAAGGTTTTTCAATTCTATTTCTCTATTTCTCTCTGTTCTGTCCTCTTCCGTTCTCTCTTTATATTTCTATCTTTCTCTCCCACCCTTTCTTTCTCTCTCTCTCTCACTTCCTCTCATTCTCTCTTTTTCTTTCTTTCTCTCTCTCTCACACACACACATGCGCGCGCGCACACACATACACGGACACGTCCACTCGCTCTTTCCATCTCTTTCTCGCTTTTTACTCTCTATTTTCCCTTCTCTCTTCGTCTATTTTCCTTGGCATGCCGCCGCGAATTAGCTCGATGACACACGATCTCGCTCTTCGCTGGAAACGTCGCATTCGGCGGTGCCATTCGTTGCGCCATTCGATGACGATCGACCTTTGCGTCACTGTCAATCCACCTTGACTGCCACCATCGCTCTCTTGGCCAAGAATCAAATACAACCTGGAACAAATTCGTTTTCGACGTTACATTTTGCATTGATCTAAGAAAACGGGAACTGTACGATCTAAGAAAGACGAATATCCACCGCTAATCCAATTACAGATCTTCTGTATTTTCTTTTGGCGGGACTTTTGCCTACTTATTTGTTGCATTTTTCTAGGAAAGACGAATATCTACTACTGAGCCACTTGTACAACTTATTTATTTTGTGTGGTGGTTTTTGTGCAATGGCACTTTAATGGCCATTGAGAAATGGCACTAAACAACCTTATTTTTTAGGATGGAAATGGTGAAGCAAGTTTTCCTAAAAAAAAGGAACGAACCGTTCACGAAAAATACTTGTGAAATCATTTAACCCTTTGCTGCACAGTATCTGATACAGTTAACAAATGTGGTATATAGTAAAGTAAGAATGTGTTTTCTTACTATTCTAAATTATATAATTAATTAATTAGTTATCGATCGTAATTTATCTTCAGGATATTACAAAATAATAATTTTGTAATATTATTTTATAATTTATAAAATATTATTATAAATATATTTTATTATAAAATATTAAAAATACTATTTTGTAATATTCTAAATTATGTTTAATTTCCTGAAAATGTTGTTTGAATTTTTAAAAAATATTTCTCCCTTAAATAAAACACAAAAGCTGACCTTCTTTCAATTTTTTCAGTCCAATTAAAAAAATCATGCAGTGATGGTTAACATTTGCGAAATGATGTTCGAACTGGTAATCTCGATGTCCATCGAATGCGAGAGATTCGCCGCAGAGGGTGAAAGGAATAGTGTAGAAGTACTGTGAAGTAGATACTTGAGGGGCACTCGAGTGACAGACTTGAAGATGCAAGATGTCACATCAGTTTTTCGGCACTTGTTACAAGGCCGTATTGCATGTAACGCTGTTTAAAAATCTGCCTGTCGATAACATGGATACAGTGTCAAGAGGTTTAGGATGGTGTTGACAGTCGAGTGTGTGTTTCGTGGCAATCAGAGAAGAGCTGCATACAGGACGAATTTTCACTAGGTCCAAGCATTATTTCAACACAGACACAGTCAAATAATTATTTAAGTCAGAAAATCTGATTAGACTGCGGATGTTTATGCAATTTTCAATTTTCGTGGACGAATTTTATGATTGTGGAACAAAGTAGAATCTTATTTCCAGTGGTAGTACTCTTTGCAGATCTGAAGTAAATGAAAATTGTACTAAATTCTGTCGATTTTAATATTCTTCTCTTTTTTTAACATTTTCAGAAGCCATAAATGCATAAAGTTCCACAGTCTACTTCTGATAAAATAAACAAACTATAATTATATAGCATATTATTCTTCATATTATTCTTTAAAATAATTAAAATAATATTTAATATTATTAATATATAATAATATTTAATAATATTAATATTTTAATATTTAAAATAATGCTACTTCATGTAAAACTTACTTATTCGGCTTGATCTTCGGGCACCTGCAAACCAAGTCTGTTGAATGCACGTACAAGAATACGTCGCCACGACGAATCCTCGAATTCGGAGCCTTCTTGAAGATGTAGTCAATGTTCAAGGTGAATCGTGTCCAAACTGACCCGGATACGCTTGTTTCACTCGGGGAGCCATCATTCTTTTTGTGTCTGTCTGTTATTCTACCCAGAACAGCTACGAACAGGATTAAACAATTCAATAATTTCATTAATCTCCAATAATTTCACTTGTTAAACTACATTTCCGAAACTTCTATTCAATATCTCGATTGTCCAATCAGTTACCATAACGTTTACGATGAGAAATTGTTGACTTCCTAACATTTCAATTCAAGGGACTTTACTAAATATTTAGAAACATATTCGATAACATTTAAAAACTGTATAATTTTCTTAAAATCGAACCAAATCAGTTTCGATTTTTTTAAACGGTCAGAAACATTGCTATTCTTTGGAATCACAAAAGAAAAAGTAAATCTTTGCACCTTCCTTCACCTAAGCCTGTAATCAAACTTTAACGAATGCGTTTCGTAGATCTGCCAAAAATCTCAACTTATTTGTAACCAATAAAGTTGTTCGTGAAATTGCTCTCGTGGTTGTTCCCTAATTTAGAGAATTTACTTCTTGCAGTGGCCATCATTACTTCATTTAACGAGGCACGATTTAATGGGGGATCATCACGACTTGAAGCAAGAATTTCAAAGATTTTTCTCGTTCGGTATGAAGACGTAAAAGGCAGTCGTTCCACCTGTAATCGTTTCGATTGCGAACGTGGAAGTGCTGATGCCACTTACGGCGATGCGATGGAAGTTATGTTAGACGGTAATGCGGTAGAGCTACTTGTAATCATTTCACTTCTGATTCCGAATCAAAAACTAGTAATGCCATTAGCGGTTGCAGAGTGTATAAATCGCGAAGGCGAGCCCCGCCATAACAAATTGCGCCCATTCTACATGTAACCGCAAATGGTAACAAGTTGTTTCGTTAGCCATGGCGTTTTCCATGTATTTTTAAACGACACTTGAAAACTATACAGAAAGATAAGCTTCGTTGAAGATATTCACTGTATTTCCTCAATTTAATATTGTATATATAAATAAAGGTTCACCGAAATGAATTCGTTCATCATTCTATGGAACAAATTTGACGAACAGATATTTCAATTTCTTCTATAAGTAAACTGATTTCTACAATTATGTTTCTTAGCCTTTCAAACTTACCGTAATCTCTTTTGCAGTATTTCATCAGATTTAATCTTTTAGTGTTGGCTCGACACTTTCCACATCGTTCTGTAACAAGATAAAGTGGTTGTGTTAAAAACATTCGTACTCAAATTTGGAAAATTTTAAGATGGAAGACGTCCTTTTCTACGTTCGGCTCGATCGGCGAGGTCGCCAAATAATAGAAATACACGATCTAAGATACAGCACGGACCCGAAAGTTTTTCTAATTGTTAGATCGAGACTTTACAGATTTTATGATAATCGTTTGTAGAAATTGAAGACTTCTATTTTATTCGGATTGGTGTTTTGCGTGTTTGCAAGTAGAACCGACATGGCGCCGTTTGATAGACGAGTTGGAACCGTATAAGGAATCTCTTTTCAGTGTTCAGATCGTCGATTTCTATTTTATTTCTATTTTGTTGTATAAATAGAATACAAGAATTGTTACATTGAAGACAATTATTCGCTAAAGAATTAATGTAATAAATAAATAACTGATAATTGAATACGATCACTTGACAGCGGATCTTTATGCAAAATAAAAATGTTCTGCATTGATTGTGGAAAGCAGGTATAAAATAAAAAAGAAAATTCAAGAATATCGTAATGTTGTTTTGAATGGAACAAAGTCATTAAGGGATGAAGGATTAATTTTACCGTTTCATATTTCACGAAATCAATTTCTTCATAAATGTATAAAAACCCACAGTCCAATCATCACAGCGTTTCAATGTAATAAAACAGATTTTTCTAGCACGAGGACAGTCTTCTTTCGTTCGAAACCCGGCGTCTTTGTACATCCTTTTGCTATCACGTAATATGTACGTACTGTCTAGTATCGGTGACAGCATTGACTGCATTCGCCCATTTATTATGCAGTCTTGCCCTGTCCGTGGATCTGACCCCTCACACGTTTCACAATGTCTCTATTCCGCGTTGCTAACAAGGGACAATGGCAATAATAAAAAATGGAGAACTTGGATTCTCGTATTCGATACGGATACCGGTAAATGGTCTCCTATACACGCGGAAACGTTCGATTTCTTTTACACCCTGTGAATTACTAGAGCGCCTCGACGGAAATGAAAATGTCTGCTCCTTCTTTTTAACCCCCAACCGTCTCTCATTTCACAAACTGAATCTGCCCCTCGGTGTCACATTGACACAGTGACACAAAATAATAAAAATTTTCAATGTTTTTTTTAGTCAAATTGATGTGTTAACGTTTACATCTTAGGTTTTTCGGTTGTTTCCCGCACTAAAAAAAATAATAAAAGCACATCACTGGATTTGGGAAAATCTAGAGAATCTTTTGCTGTATAGAACAATACAATATCTTATATAATAACATCACAATGTTTGTTCAAAGTCGAAAAATACGTCTTTTTACAAATTCAAATTTCTCAAAAACTATGCATATAGGAGAAAAATTAAGACCAGATTCGGAAATTGTTGTATAGAAACATTTTTGTGTTATACTGGACAGTGTTATTAAATTGATACTGCATTAGAATGGTAACTTTGATATGTTATGATTTCGTTAAATTGTAGCAAAATTATTTTAACACTAAACCTACCACCACCGATCAAAATGACCGGTCCCAGATTTTTTGTTCTACAATTATTGAAATTATAAAAGTGATTTCATACGACATGGTTGTATATATACCTTTAGTAGAGCACGCGTTACAATAGGACCCGCACAAAGTCTAAATAAAATTGATCTTGTTATTTTTACAAGGGAAATGTTAGTTTTGAGGCTCGTTAGGTTCAGTGTTAAAGCAGACAAACCAAGCAGTAAATCAGTGTTAGGAACAATGCTTTGTAATTAATAAGTGCAGAAAGCTGATTATTCAACAACATTGAACAATGTGATTGCAAAACATATGGCCTCAGTGTCGGGTCAAATCGACCCCAGCCGTGCACAAGGATCATAAAATCGATTCTAGGACCTGACGCCGTTAATCCGTTAAATATACGACACGCGTCCTTCATGAAGATTATTAGTTACGGTCAGGGTAAGAATCACTGGACTGAAACGTATTCTAGAGAAAATTAATTGCGCGACTTCGAGACGAGCACGCGTTATACGCTGACCATGCCGTTTCAGATAATAGATGGACACCGTTGGCCGAATCCGTGCTGTCCAAGCTTTACTCGCGAGTAAATTGGGCTTCTCCTACTCTCCCATCATTGTCAACATAACCAAGATACTAACAATGGGACTTTCGCAAAATTCCACTTTTTATGAAACCCCCTTCTTTTGGACACCTCGATAAAAACGTCGGACAACTTTTTTACTTGTAAATTGTATTTACATCAATGTCTTTTGTGTATTTATATTAATTATTGCATATTTATTGTACATTTATAATATGCTCATGTTTATGTTTTATAATATGTTATATTAATTATTGTATATTTATAATATTTTCATGTTTATGTTCCATATGTTCATGTTTTATAATATGTTATAATAATTATTGTGTATTTATGATATGTTCATGTTTATGTGTTCATATTTTATAATATGTTATATTAATTGTGGTATATTTATTGTACATTTATAATATGTTCATGTTTATGTTTCATATGTTCATGTTTCATAATATGTTATAATAATTATTGTGTATTTATGATATGTTCATGTTTATGTGTTCATGTTTTATAATATGTTAAATTAATTATGGTATATTTATTGTACATTTATAATATGTTCATGTTTATGTTTCATATGTTCATGTTTTATAATATGTTATAATAATTATTGTGTATTTATGATATGTTCATGTTTCTAGGTGAAAGATCCTTTGTATTGTATATAATATTTCTTTCTAGTATGCGGATCTTTTTATTTATGAAATAATAAACTTCTATAGCTAATAGTTTTTCACAAAAAGTGTTAATCCGTTTATAATTCTGAAGAATTGATAAAAAAAATGTGCGATATTTGCTATATTGCGACGCACTCTTCATCTGGTCGGGTGTGAGGCCTTAATGTCCGACGTAAATTAATCTCCCATGTCGCGACAGTGTTTTCTTTGGCGAGAACTGTCGACCGAAAAACGAATTTCATAAATTTCCACGAAGCTACAGCGCTCTTTTCGTCGTCAAAGAAAACAGTGGCCAAGCAATAAGGATGTCGCTCGTACATCCACCCACGTTATTCCATATTTTATACATCACGTGGGGACTTCATGTTCGAGCTTCTTAAAATTTCATCTTCTGCCTAATGACACGCGTGTTCTCGTTCGCCGAAAATCACCAAACACTTGGATATTAATTGCAGAAACAAAAGAGAAAATATTTTTTCTATCGTAAATGGTTTTAGTAAAATCAATTTCAAGTTTAACTGCAATCATTTCAAAGATTTCTTTCCATCAAAACACAAGAACTCTTAAGATTGTAAAAAATTATTTCTTTCCTTAAGGAAAGCAAATGATTCAACAACTACATAAAAATTGATAAAAATAACTAACTAACAAATTAAACAAAAAATATATTTTAACACGTATTATTCGAAAGAGGTTATTTTATAATATTTTCTAGTTCGAACCTCATTTCAATATCTCAAACGGTTCAAAAGTAATGCACCAATGTCCCGAAATTTTTCGATCCGGCCCACTGTGCGCCGGAGAGTGGTCCATCAACAGCGGATCGCCGAGAAACGCTTGAAAACCGAACCGGTCAGCTCGCGAGAAGAACAGGAAAACCGCAAACAGTTGTATTTGCATGTTTCATGCCGTTTTAATGAACCGTGGCCCTGCAGGTCGATAATAGAAACCATACAACGCACCGAATCCCCCGAACTACGAATCCAAACTGCACGCAACCGGTGCACACACGCCTCCGATCGGATCCGCTTCGCTTTTGCTCGTCCGTTGGCTAACCAAATTAAATGTAATTTGAATTTCGATTGAAATTCGATCGATGCCCCGTTGGTCCAAAGCCGGCACGGCGAGTTATCCAATAAAAAAGAAAAATGATGAAAATTCCGGGGAACGTGGGCACGTACCATGTCCGTCGAACGGCTGCTGTCTCAGGCAATTTCGAAAATTCGAGAGAAAAGGGAATGTAAACATTGCTTGATCCGATCATCCCCCGTTCCGCTTGTTAACGTTTGAACGTCGACTGTTCCATTCGCCGTTCGGAATTCCGGCAAGCAGAATTATCTTGCGAAATTATGCTGGTCCCGACTCTTAAACATTTTATTTGGTTCAATTTTGCTGCGCGCTGGGAAGAACGCTTACACTTGGAGAGAATGAAGTAAAATTGATTTTTCGATCAGTACTTTCTCTGAACAATTTAATTCAACCCTTATGCAGCCAACCGAAATGTATAGATTATTTATAACTTTTGCAGTGAACATATTTGCACAAATTCTCATTTTAACGCTACAATATTTATATACTTATTAGCGAGCAAAGAATGCACGTGCAGTGAAATTTTCTAATATGTTTAGAGGTACGTTAACTAGCTGTTGCAAGAAATGCAGTAAATGGGTACCCGGTTGGTTACACAAGGTTTAACATTTTGTGAGTACTTAATAACGAGTATCTCCGTGGGAAACGACTTTAAATAAAAATAAACAATGTTCTTTTTATAAATGAAAGCTTTGTGTACAGCTCGGTGAGTCATATATGCTCGAGAGAGGACGGGACTAGATAATTTAGAAAAGTAAACAGATAGACATACAGAGTGACAGTTAAACGCACAATTAATTGATAATTGATTTTGATAAATCGGGAGTAAACGAACAAATAAGAAAAAAACCTTTAATTATAAAAATCTACGAGCACAAGTGCTATACAAACCTTGTGCTGAGATAATATAGGGAAGCACAAACATTTAGTTTCCAACAACACGTGGGAAGCATATAATTATTATTTATTATGTAATTAATAATAAAACTCTATACTTTTAGACGAATCAACCTTGTGTTTTTGCTTAAGAAAGGAACCACATTATATAAATAACAGAAGTAACAGAAAGTAGTAGAGAACGGTGAGAAATACGAACTGTGAAGTAAACTTCGTACTTGTGGGACTACGCTGGACTACGCTCGAAAATCCCATCAAGGGGTTATCAAGCTGGCATCCAACGAACTTTCATGTGTGATAAATTCTTACAAATCGATGGAGATTCCGATGATTCGATTTACTCTTCTGTTTCCTATTTGAACAATGAGAATAATGTTTTACAAGAACGCCAAGTGTGTAAATATACCGCGTAATCCAATACCGGGTCGGGTACAGCAGTGTGATCCTCTACGAATCCAATTACAAAACTTTTTTCTGCCGCGAAGTCCGTGTTTACACGCGAGATCACACAAAATAGTAGAACTACACGAACTAAGAAATAGCACGGACCCTAGGATCAAGAGTTCACTCTTTACTGTATACCGTTCTCCGCAGAATATCTTGTTGGTTTATTTTTTATTTAAGGAAATCTCATATGAGATTTATTAGACCATAGTATACATTACATTGTAATACAGCGTATATAAAAAAGCAAGAACATTAGGGAAGTTAAACAAAAAGGAAACATTATTAAAATAAAACCTTTAGGCACACGTAGATTACAAGCGTTTAGAAACGTTATCATATGTATATACACACGCCTTAATATTAGGTTCAGTTATTAAAATCTTGTTGGTTAATCAATGATACAGGATCAAGAGTAATGCACAAATTTCTATAATAAAATCGTGTTTATCTATATGTTCGTAACGGCATCAACTGAAAACGGCTGAACGTAGAAAGCTGAAACGTAGTATTTCTTCGGAAAGGTTTTAAAGCAAACCATATTCGAAATAGTCCATTCGTTCAAAAGTTCTGACAACATTAGTGAGCAAAGACAACTTTTTCGCCCTTTTTTGGGCACGTTACTGCTTATAACTTTTGACTGATAGAACCTATATTCAATTAAATGTGTTCTTTCAAATAGCCACTCAGCCCATTCAAAATACAAAAGTGTGCATTTTTCTTAAACTTTTTGGTTTACCGATTTTTTAAACAGCTGTAGCCGATCAACGGTAGGTGTTAGAAAAAGTCTGAGACCATCTTGGCGATTGGAAATTTAATTACGTTAATAATCAAACAGGATTTGTTATTGTACGTGGACAATGTCGCGGGTGCAGCTCGTAAAAGAATATATCTAATACCGATACATTAGATAACTCGTGTGATACATTGCTTCTTCTGTCAGGGTTCTCCCGCCAGGGGTCTAGTTCTTGAAGGTGTGAACGTCTGAATTCTATCTCATGATTGCCAACATATCTTCGTTACAATCTTGAACATTACTCTTCCTTTAATATTTGAAAATGCGAGTACCATGGTGATTACGTTTCACAGTCGCGGGCTCGAAGAGCTTTTCCATTTTGTAGTATGTGCACGGACCGTTCGGGGCAACCCTGGAAACCGTCCCTGCGGGATAATTCGGAGGCAAACAGTTCCTTAATCCAGGTATTCCTGCGACACGGGACGGGCGGAAAAATTTGGTAGGCAGAACCTGCCGTCATTGGACCAATTAACTGAATTACGAAATGGGGAAAAATGTGCGAGTGGAAAGCGAGCTGGATGTATGTCTGCCGGGGTCCGGTCGGCATGAATCGATCGTGATGGCAGAGACCTCAGACCATAATCCGTTTAATTCCCGACTAACGAGACGTCCTTTGTGTCGATTAACCCGTGCTAATCCGCATCAACCGAACGAGCAATAGGTTTGCCATCGAACGTATCCAAACCGTAAGGTCTGCCTTTCTGATCAAGCAATCTGATCGATCGGATAGATGCGACTCGAAACTGGTTTCCGTTGCTCTCTTCACCGCAACGAGTCCGACGGTATATTGCAATCACCGTGCAAACCACCTAAACCCCAATGTTAAAGGCCAAAAGTCAGTGGCGAGCGTCAGTCGCGTCAGTTCGTGTCCGAGAGGTGATTTTGGTATTTTGTTCGCCGGACAATGCACCTCAAGCTGGTAATAATGAAAACAAATCCTTCTGTTGGTACATTCTAACAAATTTCCAATTGACACTGTCAATTGGAAATATTTCACAGACGATATAGTCAAACGTATATTTTCAATTTATATTAATTGAAGTTTTTCTAGAAACCAACTTGCCTATATATATATAATGTCTCTAAATGTATATTTTCAATTTATTTTAATATTGAAGTTCTTCTATAAACGTTGGAAACTATATTTAAAATTTTTGAGAAATAATTAATGCATATGTTCATGTTTTATAATATGTTATAATAATTATTATGTATTTATGATATGTTCATGTTTCTAGGCGAAAGATCCTTTGTATTGTATATAATATTTCTTTCTAGTATGCGGATCTTTTTATATTTATGAAATAATAAACTTCTATAGCTAATAGTTTTTCAGAAAAAGTGTTCAGTATTAAAATAAATTTTCAATTTATTGAGAAATAAAATTTTTGAGAAATAAATAATGCAAACAAATCCTTTTGTTAGTATATTTTACTAAATTTTCAATTCCTAGTAGTAAAATATATATTTTTAATTTATATGAATGTTGAAGTTTTTTTATAATCTTTGGAAATTATTTAAAAATTTTGAGACATAAATAATGCAAACAAATCCTTCCGTTAGCATATTTTACCAAATCATCAATTTCTCAGACCTACAATGTGGCCAAATATATATTTTCAATTTATATGAATATTGATGTTTTTCTATAAACGTTGTAATTATAATTATAATTTTCGAGTTGCCAATGTTAAATCATTTTGTCTTAATAACGACCCCGGATCCCGACAAGTCTTATTACCAATTCTAAGCAGAAGACTTTGTACACGTGCGCGATGCATGTATACATATTTATTCCATTAGTTAAAGGGACGAGTTTGCCATGCTTATTAAGATATTATGGTAAGCTTGAAATCTTCTCTTATCTCGTATAAAATCTGGACACGTTTAATACGTACTAATATTATCATAATAATAGTCAGACTACTTCTATTCTCGTGAATTCGCCGCAGATTATGGAACGAATAATTTATCGACGTAATAAAAGCTGAATAATCACCGACGAATACGCTCTTGACGGTATTATTAATGAAACCTCTACATCTACTTAGCATGTCTTAATGGAGCACTCTGTGTGCATATATTAGTACAATATGTGACGCCTCTGGCTTTCTCATTAAAATCCGCTTTGTGGATCTAAGGTAGCGTAATCAGAACACCGGTAGAGAATGCTCAATCTTGCTCGTGATTAGACATCTTGAATAAACGCGGCAAACGGGCTGTGTAGTTAGCTTTGGGTGATTAGGATACCCATCATCATCCAAATTGATCTTGATGCGCAGAAAGATTTTGCGAATATTTTATCGAACGATGTGTGCGATGTGTCGACGCATAATACTTTACAAATATATATATGTATAACCCTGTTATAAAACTCTGCAATAATTTAGCTATTTGTCGACAAAAATATTGAAGAATTTTTAGGTAGAAATATTTTATCGAACGATGTGTGCGATGTGTTGACGCATAATACTTTACAAAAAAAATATAATCCTGTTATAAAACTCTGCAATAATTTAACTATTCGTCGACAAAAATATTGAAGAAGTTTTAGGTAGAAATTGAGGCTATCCAGGTGCCCGGATATTGATACAATTAATCATTTACAATTACCCGGTTAATGGCGACAGCCGAATTTTTATGGAGTCTACGCAGAAATTAACGTTCTCGAGGTAATGAAATTTCGGTTCTTTCACGGTGAGATCGTTCCTCACTTTTTCGTAGGCCGCTCTTAGTGCTTGCATAGAGAATGCACGCGAGGTGTACTCACGACCGTAAAGTAACGTCTTAATTATAAAAGGGTATGCCTTACGAGGCGCCCTAAGTATCTTACAGCGGGCCGAGTGGGATTTTAATGGACGCGTGGGTGTTTGCCAGCCTGTGGAGTTAGAGAATCTACGGTTTTTCGTGCGACTGCCTTTTGTGACGATCCCACCCCCTACCCTGAATAAACGGCGCTCTTAATTTAACGTACTCTCGCAATCAAATTAAATGATTACGCTCATAATGTATCGTTTTAATGGGATTTACCCGTCTATGCACCTGTACCCGTAATCTCTTAATGAGTCCCGCAAAACAAATTGCTGTTTCACGCGGCACTTCGAACTTTTCCAAAAGACGCGGCTTCAAACGTGTTTCTCAACTTATGGTGCAACTGCATTTATTTATTTATCGTCTCGTTTATTGACGTCTTCATTTTCGAAGTGAAAACAATTGCTGTTCAGTGAATCAGTCTGATCCGTCACGCTCCGACGTGAAACGCTATTCGAGTTTAGCCGAGCGAGCGAGAACCATACAGGTGTGCAATCGCCACTGAAGTTTTCATTCATTTTTTTTAAAGAACAAAAAATCTGTTCATCCTTTTATAAGAGACAATCAAACTTTCTTCAAACTACGAATTTATGAAAAGAAAATTTTCCATTTCCACTTTCAAGTGAATAAAAATCAGTGGCTGGATGTACTATGTTATCTAGTGTAATATTGTATTAGTGGCTGGTTTAGCAGAATGATTAGTCCAGCACAACTAGCCCGTAAATCATAACAACTCGATACTAATTGTCTTTATTAGCATTCATCCACGGATGTTGTGACAACGGGTGGATGTAACGAGACAAGTTTCGGTGAAGTTTCGTGATATTAGAAGCTGCTGAGACACGACCCACAGTAATGAAGGTAGGATCGCAATTAGTCTTGATTTAAATTAGCTACGGCGGCTGGTAATTAACTTTGGTTTAAGACCCAAGCGGTAAGCCAGTGCTGTCATAATGAAGATAATTATTACTGTAGAAGGCATCATGCACCGGGTGTCAGAATTTTTTAGGGACAGTACAAGCGTTACTGTCGGGAACGTCAGCTTTGAAACTTTCGAACAAGTTAAACAATATTTCATATACGTCGACGTTACATTGAAGTTAGCTTGAATTTCCAAAGATGATTTATTCATGTTATTGTTATAATCAAAAGGTAATTCTCTTTAAATGAAATAAAATTTGATTGGTTTGCAATCAATATTTAAGTATTAAAATAAATGTAGCCGTACAGAGTTCTTTTTAAATGAAATTAAATTATAATCAATATTTATGTATTAAAATATAAATGTGTAGCCATACAAAAAAATGTAAATTTTCTCTTCCCTTCTACGACATTTTTGGGGATAAAAACGCCTTAATCACTGTAACTGCAACGAAAATAATTCGGCATGGGGTTAATGTTTATTAACAGTCTACGTAACGAGACGCGTAACCATCTAAATGTTTTTATTTATATTTAATAATATTTACTTATGTCTTTTTGTCAGTGTACGATCTAATAAAAGTCTGAATGCATTGTAAACGAACATTACTTAAGGTTCCAAAGAATTCAAGCTCACTTCCCTGAATTAAATTTAGTTGAATTATATCATTCTAAAATGGGTTCTCACACCGTGGCCTTGAACGAGTCAAAATTTGTACGAATGCGTTGATGATGAAACGTGAATGATGGTTGCTCGACCAAGTCGGTTCCCGTTTGCTGAATGTGTGTTCGGCTTTAATAGTTCACGAAAAACAGATCGATTGCTCATAGTGAGTACATCGTACCGACGAAGCGAAAGGTCATTTCCGTCGAAACTTTCTTCTCTTTACGCGGAAGCACTTTGTTCTGCAAATATTTTTACACGCGTAAGTCTGTAACGCAAGCAGAATATTAGTTTGTCTATTATTAGAAATATTTCCAGTGCAACAACACAAACTAACGTATCAACTTATCGATATTTCGATAATTATACATTGATGGTTTAAGCATGATTTGAAATGTGAAAATATTTAAAATGTAGAATATTATGTTACTTTCGTGCAATATGTTTGCACTACAAATTTCCATTTAATTATATTTTAATGAAGAGAAGGTCTTTGCTTCCCTTTCACGTACAATACAATGCTTTTTATTCAAACGTTCTTCCATCCAAAGATAAAATATTATTTTACTGTACTATTGCACAGTTTCATTAAAACTGGCTGCCATTAACCTCCTCTTGCTACTGACGTTCATTAAATAAACAATACCTGAGTTGCGTTTAATTAACTCATATTTAAACATTTTCAGCTTGAGAAATTATTTTTACGGACTGGATGAATAAAATCGATACCAAATATCATGAAGAATTACTGTAACAATTGTTGAATCGCGCTTCCGTTCAAACGATGTTATTTAAAACGATGAAATTCATTAAAATAATTTTCGTGCTGAGTTCTAATTAATAAGACAGATTTTTATTTGACTCATCTTTTCGCAGAAGAGTTACAAATTAGCGTAACCATTCATTATTCAGACATTAGAAATAGAATTGGCATAACCTGATTTAATAAATGCACATAAAATTTTTATTTCTATTCTACAGAGATTAGTGTTTTATTGTTCCGTCGGGTCGGTGTCTACAACAAATGGAAATTACGAGAGCTGCTTGGAACTGCATCCATGACTGTGGAAAAGGAAGAAAACGGGAAAGAGAACGAATCGATGTGGTGTGCAAACAGTACCAGGGGTATGTTTCCTGAAATGGAAGGGCCCTTAGTGGGCGTTTATCCGAGCGCATACGCACAAGCAATAAGTTCACGCATCGGTACGGTGAGCGAACTGCAGATTAACTCGCCTTGTAAACCAGACAACACGTTTGTTTCTTCTTCTTTCGTGCTAATACTTCCGTTACGCGTCGCACCTATTACACATGTATCGACTATTCTAGTACTCGCGATTTCTGATTAGTCGACTGCGTATGTTTATGCAAACTTCGAGTTCCGTAATGAAATTTCAACGAACTGTCACCAAATAAAATCCTTTCTTCATTGGTAATAACTATACTGCGGACAGGGGCGGATTTAAACGGTATACATTTTTAAATAAAATTTAATGTGTAACGGTATGCAATTTTTCATTAATAAGTTTACGAGAGTTTTCTTGCAACTTCTATTTCTAACTTGACTTTGAGGGCCCCAAATTTTTAGCAAAATTGAATTAAATTGAAAAAGTCATTTATAGCAAAATTGAGTAGATAATTTTAAATTGGTGAAAAGTTAAAATCATTAAGGGAAGAAATAACATTCAAGTTAGTTTGTATTTTTCGCAATCGATACAGACAAATTTTTCTTTTGCATAAACTTGCTTAATAAATTACTTTTTACTTAGTCTGCACGGTTGCTATAATTTTTCAATTTTTTATTGCATCGTCATACGTTTATTCATCGCAGTCGCGTGCATAAATTAGTTTCCAGAAGAATATATGGATTAACAATGGTTAAATTAACGAATGCGATATCGTCTGTGTCGTGTTACGACCATAATCTTCAATTTCAATTTATTATACGCATCTCCGGTTTTTTCTCGCGGAATGTAAAATTTTATGTCGGTCGACGTCATCGTTCAAAGGCTTCTTGTAGTTCATAATTACACTCGTAAAGAAGAATGCGTACGGCTGCACACGCTATGTATGTACTTACTCTTGGCATTTGTGCGCAACCTGTGTTAACAGTATATTAGCATAGCGTGTGGGGAGAACTGTACAGCAAAGTACACTTTCCAGTGTAAGTGGACAGTGTCGTAAAAGAAGCATTAAATTTGGTTAAACTGATACTGTCCCCGTAATAAAATTAATTTAACGTTCAATCAAGCTGAAGCTGGTACTGTCTTCTTCCAGTGAATCGAGGTATTCTAATTTGCGATTCCTTAATTTATTCGTATGCTGCGCGGTAGTCGTAAAAGAAATACTAATTGTTTTATAGTCAACCATTCGTGCGAATTATAAATTATAATATAAATTATTGGAAATGAACGTGTGATAAAAAGTGCGTTATACAATGTATACTCGTTTGCTCAATTAAGACACCATTACTCGCTTCGTCTTCCGTATCTTATTCCCCTAAAGAATAATTAAATGTTTCTGAAATATACCCCATACACAAATACATAACTAACGTAGTTTTGAATATTTTTACTTTTAAAAAATCACACATGTACATCATGTGTCAATAAATAAGTGTAGAAAATATCAACGAAAAAATTTCGACGGTTTTCCCGGAAAAAATTCTTTCCATTATTCGCTTTGTCTTCCGTATCTTATTCTCCTAAAGAATGATTAAATGTTTCTGAAAACGTACTCTATACTCAAATACATAACTAACGCAGTTTTGAATATCTTTACTTTTAAAAAATTACACATGTACGTCATGTGCAAATAAATAAATGTAGAATGGTTTCGACGGTTTTCCCGGACAAAATTCTTTCCATTATTCGCTTTGTCTTCCGTATCTATTCTCCTAAAGAATAAATAAATGTTTCTGAAAACGTACTCTATACACAAATACATAACTAATGTAGTTTTGAATATTTTTAATTGTAAAAAATCACACATGTACGTCATGTGCGAATAAATAAGTGTAGAAAATATCAACGGAAAGAGTTGGACAGTTTTCCCGGAAAAAATTGCTAAATATTCGTGCTGAGAACCGTCTCGAAAACCAGAATACGTCGTTAATTGGCAGTTAGTTCGAAACCGTGACAGGTCTCTCAGTTGGACACAGGGCCGGAAGGTGCTGCGTTAGTATCAATTTGTCGCGGGGCCAGGGCTTGATTATTTCTGATCAGAGAATTTCCAGGATCGCGTTCGCGTATGCGCATTGGTTGCGAGGAACCGGTGCGTGGGTGCTTGCAACGAGAATTACGCGCGCGGTTGCGCACCGTATTAACATATAGATGCGATTCGTGACGCGAAATGCAGCAGCCCCTTCAGCTCCCTCGCCGGCATACGGGGCCGGGACCGATCGGATGCAGAACTGCAACACACGCCTGCATACGCGATACGAGAGATGCTCTTATTCCTCGCAAGAATGGCGTATCCCCGAAGGAGTGAGAAGTATCCTCCAGCTACTAGTTTGCAACGCTCATGAACAATGTGCCCGGGATGCTAAAAAGGGGATGCCCACGGCTATCGATGCTTTCTGCTCCTTGCGCGGAACCGAGTGTAATAACATGTTAGTACATCGTATCGAACCAGCTTGCCAGTGAGTTACGACCGCGGCTCGTGAATTTCTGAAAAACTACAACAACCACAGACCGTTCGACCGTGGCTCAATGAAAGACATACTCGCTGCATACTAACTTCTTCTTCTTTAGGAGGAAGAAGGTGGGAGATTTAGGCTGCGCAAATGAAATATTGGGAAACTTAACCCCGTGTCCTACGATTTATTTTACGGTTTCATTGATTACAACTTTTTTTATATTAGCTTGTTGTCTGCTGTATGCTTCAAATCTTGTAACCGAATTTTAAACCACTTTCCGATGAGCTAGAAATTTGAAACTTTAAACATAGCTCGGAATTGGATGACAATTAAATATTAAATTTTTTTAAGCTGTGCGTTTAGGAGATACAAAAGATCTCAGCGGGAATCGAACCCGGGCCTTACTAATACGCTCGGTAGTAAAGTCTAAAAAGTAGAAAATAAAAGAATATATAGAAAAACTTTTTAAAAACCACGCTTATATTAAAATGCACTAAAAAGGAGAAAATAATTTCGTTCAAGATATTGACTATAAACAAAAGCGTGGATCACCTACGAAGATTACGTTAATATAGTTTAGCGCTCCACGCTTTTGTTTATAGTCAATATATTGAACGAAATTATTTTCTCCTTTTTAGTGCATTTTAATATAAGCGTGGTTTTTAAAAAGTTTTCTTATATATTCTATTTTTTGTACACTGTCGCTCAAAAGTATGCGGACACTTCCGAAATTCTTATAACTACCTGAAGAAAGTTATGACATTTTTGGTTTTATTAAATATCTCACCGATAATGATAAAAAATAATTATATATATCTTCTTATCATCTACCGCGTGCCTTTACGACCACATCAAATAAAACCTAATAGGGCTGTCTATCTGGTTAGCGTTTTATAAGCAGACTGCGGATTTTTCATATTTCACCCAATCAATTTCTTTATAAATTAATACTCCATGAACTTAAAACGCCATGAACTTCCGTCCCAGCCCAAGAAAATTAACCCTTCACTGCATGATTTTTTTAAATTGGGGTGAAAAAATTTAAAGAAAGTCAATTTTTGTGTTTTATTTAAGAGAAAAATATATATAAAAAAATTAAAACAACATTTTCAGAAAAATACACATACTAAGACAACACATTCTTAGTTTACTATATACCAGATTTGTTAACTGTATCAGATATACACTATGCAGCGAAGGGTTAAAATAATAAATATCCTTTTAACGTTCTACGTCTTCTCAGGAAGTTACATCCAGAAAATCTGATTATGCAAATATTTTCGTCATCCATTGTCCACGTTTCTAACAACACAGGTCAAAACTTTAGCACTCATTTGATACAATGTGGTAGGATTGTGTAAATACAAGAACAAAGGATTGAGAGTTCATTGATTATATCGACGGGTCCGAAGATCGATTGTGAGCCCGCAGCTGAAAATCTAGGGATCGAGCGGCGGCGGCGACGTATGCACGTAAGTGCAGTATGCAGTTTGGGTTCGTCATCGTCGAGAATACAATCCCACTTAAAGCACAAAAAAAGAAACTGCGGCGACCGACTCGATGGAGGTTTCGGGTGCACGTAAGGCATTTATTGTCAGTTGCCCCGAGAGTTTTCCTTTGCTGGTGTCTGTGGAGCCGGGAGGGCCAAATAATTTGCGAATGGGCCTGGCCCGGGCCTACGTGTATGTGCGTGCGTGTTGTATGTACATCGTAGCGGTGAAGGAGCGCGGAAGTAAACGTCGGTCCATTAAAGGGAGCCTATATACGAATGTACAATATCTGCGGCTAAATAATAATAACTCGACAGGGAACCCTCGGTTCTCCCTTGTGTTCGAACAGAAAGAGAAGGCGGTACGCGAGGACGAGGCAAGAGGAGAACGACGAGGAGGGGGAGATAGGTGCGCAGAGCTACACTGTGTCACGAAATGATAGCGCGTATGATTTCAATTTATCTTTTCGCATTGCAACCGAAATTTCATTCTACACGTTATCCCGCAGAATATCTTGTTGGTTTTTTTTTATTTAAGGAAATCTCATATGAGATTTATTAGAACATAGTATACATTACATTGTAATACAGCGTATATAAAAAAAAACAAGAACATTAGGGAAGTTAAACAAAAAAGAAGCATTATTAAAATAAAACCTTTAGGCACATAGATTACAAGCGTTTAGAAACGTTATCATATATACACACGCCTTAATATTAGGTTCAGTTATTAAACAACCTATATCACGGATTTTAACGAGTCACACTCGGGATCAAAATGTCAACTAAGTCCAACAAGTATGAATGCTGCGTCTTTCTTTTTCAATGAAATAAAATTCCATTTGTTTGTAATGTATGTTCAAGCAGTAAAATAAATGTAGCCATACGAAAAATATAAATTTTCTTTTCTACCACATTTTCTGGGATAAAGACGCTTTTAATCAACATAATTGTACAGAAAATTTTACGGCAAGATGAACAAGTGAAAATTAACATTATTTGTTTAGTGATTTGTTTGTTCGTGCTGTCGTAATATTCGCATTCGTAAAATTTCTGTCATGTTAATATGTAAATGCATGACGAAAACTAGTATTCGCATGGGAAATGTATTTTCTCGAGTGAAATCTTTTTGTCACACGGTGTAGAACGCGAGAAAGGAGACGGAGAGGAAGGGAAACCGCGAAAGAAGAACGGAGAGAACGAGGGTGAGTGCGGGATTGAAGAAGGGCGAGAAAGGTAGGGGTAGGGAGAGTAATTCGCAAGAGTGGGACGCTGTTCCAGAAACATTTCTTCTCTTTTCTCTGTTTCGTTTGGAAACGATTACGCGGCTGTTAAAAGCGGGAGGGACTTCCATGGAGGAAATGAAAAATATCGAGGGGAGTAAGTCGAGGGATGCGTATGTTCACAGGGGAGGCACTAATAATTTTAACTGTATTTAGTGGTTTAATCGACGGAACTAAACCAAAGAAATAGTAGAACTATGCGATCCTAACAAACATCGTGTGGACTCGTACAATTGAATAGTTATTTCTTGAGCATTTACGTGTTCTTTTTTTGTGTGTAAATGCGATTGAACCTGTTGTAACGTTTGTATCTGATCTTATAAGTTCTTATAAGGACATCTTATTTGCAAATTATTGTGTCGAGATGGTAATACATAATAGTAGGAGTAACAGGAACCCCTCGAGGCATGATATGATACTTGATCTAACTATTGAACATGTCCACGGGCAGGATAACGCTAGCTTATTTATTGTTGATACCTCTGACCATGATATTTCTCGATAACGATGGATATCACATTTATTTATGTCGTGATAATTGAACTGAGCAAGCTCGAGTAAGTATGTAACTGGAACTGGGTAGAATTTACAGGAAACCACTTCAAATAATATTCTAAATATACAATAAAGTATATTTGGTACGAACTTGTAAGTATAAAGTGAATTTTCCACTCGTCAAATATTATTATCTGAACGATCTGAAGCGTAAAATAAAATATTTGAATCTTCCTTATTACATGTACGTTATTCGAATCATTCTTGCTTGTATGCAATTTATTTCATCCGCCGAGTACGCGTTTAATTATACCATGTTTGTGGTATCTCATATTTAAGTTTTAATTCTGATGAAGAAACATCATGGATATCTCCATGGAATTTCTGGTTACGAATAATTACTGTTATTTAATTATTTATGGTTTATTTTAATGTGATCACATTAAAAGCTAGGTCATTAGGAATAACTACTGTTGTAGAAACTGATACACGTAAAATTTTCGGAAATTGGAGCTATGAGACTGACTATTGTAACAATGCCGCAACTGTTTTGCCAACATCACTAATGCATAACTGTTTTATTCGACATAACATTGACTTCCATTTCAGTATTACAACTAGGTTGCGGTCGTTTGGGTAAATACAAATATTTGTGGAACATGAACTAAATTACGTTTGAAGCTGCTTGCTCGTGTTCCATAAAATTTTTATGCATGCACATAATATGTGCTCTGACATCAACCCAGAATACGATTAAAACTAGTTTAAAAAATACAATTACATTAAAGTGAAAAAGCCGTACATATTGGAATTGTTGAGAACAATATTTGGTAATTATATAGAAAAGGTCTGCGTACTCCGATTTTGATGAAATTTTAATATGTTATGCAGCAACACATTCTGAACAACTTTTTCCTTTTCCAATATAGGGGGGTCGCTTTTAGTTTCTGAGATATTTGCAAAAAACTATCGCGAATACTGTATTGAATTTTTCGTATTCCTGCACGCTCCGCGGCAACGTAAGCCTGTCCCAGTGCGGCGTTTGTTTACATTTTGACGCTGTAGAGATGAGACTCCACAACGTGTTTACAAACAAAAAATAAAGAGATGCGGCCCCGCAACAGGTTTACGTTACCGCAGAGCATGCAGGAATACGAAAAATTCAATACAGTATTAGCGAAATTTTTTTGCAAATATCTCGAAAACTAAAAGCGACCCCCCTATATTGGAAAAGGAAAAAGGTGTTCAAAATGTCGAAATCTATAACATATTAAAATTTCATCAAAATCGGAGTACCCAGACCTTTTCTATGTAATGAAATTTCATGAAGTGACTAGCAGAGAATTTAACAGAGAATTGAATATCTGGTTTCGCGAGCACGAGTAAATAAAAATTAATGGAGAGTTCAGGCTCGTATTTTGGTGCAAATAGGCCGGTTGAAACTTTAAGCAAATGGGCAAGCCGCAAGTGACGATAGTTTTAATTAAGCCATTAGGGTGGCTGAGAGGCTACGACCAAGCGGCTAGACATTCCAACCCTCTACTCTCTCTTCCTCCCTGTCTTTCTCGCTCTCAGTCTGCCAAATTAATATTGTGCCCGCATTCCATACCGCCACGTGGCGAGGGAGCTTGTATCCGAATAAACTTCCTACCTTCCCTACATTTTCTCATACGTACCGTAAGCATTTGTGCTTGCGGAGATATTATAACGGAAATTACAAATAAGTTGGATTCCTTCCCTGTTATGCGAACAGCTTTCCCGTCTCTCGTGTGTCTTCCCTATATATACACGGTGTGTTACACAATTCGACGGTTAAACTCTAGCCAAATTACGTTTACGTACACTCTCGATCTACAAATATCCGGACACCCAGCAAATTCACGTTAAATTCTGTATTTATTTTTCTCGATAAAATTTGAAAGTTTAGAAGTACCAAACTGATGTTCCGGAAATGTTTGATTGCTTATTTCAAACTGGAATCACACATTATCCGCGTAACTCCCGACTCATTAATTACATTCGCAGGTACACGGTGCTTTCATTACTGCGAGCATTTCATTACAAGCAGCGCAAATATTTGTCCGTGTTAATCACCGGAGAATTTTGAGAACGTATACCCGGTCCCGCAAGTTGCAGATACGTATATTGATCGTGTATTAATGAAAGCTTTCCGCGAGTGTCTTCATAATTTAATGTTACAAGTGGTTGATCTTCCAAAAAAATTTCAAGAATGCGAAACAAAGGATTAATAACTAGAGATTAGGAACAAAGGATTTTCACACTAAAGCTACCGTTCATCAAAAGTGGTACCGACGTGCATAGTATTATAAAAATAACAAGATTAAATTTATTCAAGTACTTTTTGTGCGATTTTTACTGTAACATATGTTGGAGTGAAAAAATATATTCAATAAATTCTCATGAAAATTCCTTTACAATTTCAGTAATTGTGAAATAAAACATCGAAAATGGATCATTTGACAGCTCGTGGTAGGTTCAGTGTTAACATGTGATAAAAAGAAATAATGGTAGAACTGCACGATCTAAGAAACTGTGGATATGGTTTTATGAAAATGAGTGTAGTGAGTATGAGGCTTGAGGACAAATGCGAAAGAGTATTTATGTTGTGTGATTGTCGATGATTGAGTGTAAGGTGAGAGAATGACGAATGAACGGAGAAAGAGTCCTTAGACAACCGTCGCCGAGAGAAGTCGTGTTTATGTGAGTAAGAGTGAGAGAGATAGCGAGTGAGAGGACAGTATACGCGTGAACACGTGTTGCGAGATTTAATTTCAATAATTATCATAGCGTTTCTATACATATGTATAAATTCTATTCTCTCTCTGTTATACTAAAATATATATCTTCTTTTTACAAATCCACGTAAAATTATCGTGTTCTATCCACAATGTTGGTTATTCAGAGTGCACAATTTTATACAAATTTAATCTGTATTCTTTATACTTTATTTATTAATCGCTTCTGCTATCTAAACACTTTAACTTAAACATTGTTTCTTTCCTTTTAACATAAATAAACTAACTTTTTATATTACAAACTGTTCTTACACTTTCTACATTTTTCATACCTCGTGTTACATCTTTTCGTATTACTCCAAAAACTACATTCATACCAACTCAGTGACAGTGAAAAGTTTCCACGGTACCAACATGAAAAATATACACCAGATATTTTCACACACAGAAACAGTGTAGCTAATTTCTTGAGAAGTTTCTCGGGAAAAATTCAGTCTCCGTGTGAGGTGCCCGCGGGCATTCGCTGATTATTATCCGGACAGCGTTCAGATTCGCACATTTACTTACCAGCTCGTCCATCGTAACCGCGCTCGTCGTCGTCGTCTTCATATTCGCCGCTCTCTTCGCCGGCTGTGCCCTGCGTCTGCACAACCCTCGGTATTCCTGCAAGAAAGGGCACAACAAACGTGAAACCGTTCCGAGAAGAAGTCCAGCTAAATACATCTCGTATCTCTTCTAAAAGGCGTACACGGTCTCCGCTTTCGTATTCGCAAATTTCGCCTAATTGGACGTGAGATTGGCCGATAACGCGGCCGTTCGGTCGCGTGTTCCTTCGAATTGATCGATCGATCACTTTTAAAAACAGGACGGCGGCTACGCCCGAAATTCTCATACCGTTTTATTTATTGATTACCTTCTTTTTATTGTGTCCACCGTCCCGTTCCATTCGAATTATTTAATCGAGCGGTTACGCGCTGTGTCAGATACCGCGTGCCTCGAATAGAATGTCCAACGTTCTTTCTTTAATTGATTCGTTCAGCTGTTTCGTTCATCATTTTCAAGCAGAGAGTAGACTTCTTTTTACCACGAATACAAAGTTGGCTCGTTGGAAACGCAGATTGTGATGCGAAGAGTCATTTCTTAAATTGATCTATGGGATATTGAATGTCTTACTAGGCTGCCGCATAAATTCTACAGGGTAGAGAACGTTTCCTGCAAATTTGATTTATGAAACCAGTTTGTGCTTCATTCGAATTGCGCATCTTTCATCGTTTCTTGCATCTAGACTGAGAATATTTATCGCTTAAGCGCTCGAAAATCTCTTGTACTTTATTAACTTTATTTGCGAGAGAGATTCACCTAGCAAGAGAAATTACTAATGTTAACAAGAAGCGTCCTGCTATTTTTCCACGAGTATGTCGCTGATGATAAATACTTTCCGAACACCCAGTGTATAGAAGAAAGCTTCGGAGCTGTATCCCTTGGCGTGTGCAAGCCAGGACATGCTGTATAGGAAATGGCGCAGTGCGATATGCTGGAAATAATTAAGTCTGCTATGCGCACAGTCAATTTTGATCGTCAGCATCGTGGGAAGCTGATAATCGGTTATTATGAGACATGTTAGCTCTCGAACATAAGTCAACCGTGCCATTCATCGGCCGCAATATATCATCGCGATTGTGAAAATATTTTAAACGGCGAAATTCAAACAGGAATTTTCAATGATCGATACGATAGTCTGTTGATGTTTTTATAAAAATTACTCGTCGAACGGTTCATTCTTATTAGTAGAGTCGTCCCAAAAGTTTCTTTCGCAATGTACACATTACTTCCCAAGCTTCCTTGTAGATTGTTATTTATTTGTTCTTTTTGAAACAATCTTTTGAAACAACCAGATAAGTAGTATCGTTGCATGCACAATTGGAAACCATGCGACATATAAAAGCATTTTAAACTATTGAGTTCTCAGAGGGCAATTTGTGTAGAGAAATCTTCGAGACACCATCATGCAAAAACAAACATGTGTTTAGGAAGTAAGTAGATTTCCATGGAAAACACAGAAATGTAGATCTATAGAGTTGTAGATCTCTAGTAACCAAGTTAAATTTGTGTGAAATGTTTTATAGCGTAAAAATTCTTCGAGTATATTGTTGGCGATCATTTTCTCTACGTGATCTTGTAAATGAAGTATACGCTCGATTTT